>OMNN01087237.1:0-19198 GCA_900302755.1 Chromis chromis
GGAAGACGCCCATGTCGGCCAAACGCAGGACATTTCCCCGTAAATCTTATTGTTCCGGGTCGCCGTCTCCAACTCCCGCTGAATATCGTCCTCCATAGACGGTCAGCAAGGCCTGCACCTCCTCGTCGGTCCAGCGGTCAGACGTTTTCTTTCCAGAGTCCATATCTTCTATAATCTTTCTTCACAGCACGCTAAAGAATGTAAACAACTCGCTTGCAGCTGCACTCTTTAAACATGGCGCTTGCTATATTTTGCCACGGCCGCTTTGAGAGCCTGGCCAATCAAACGTTGCCTACGCTTTTAGAGCCTGGCCAATCAGATGTTCAGACCTGCTGGCCCCGCCTCAAAAGTCCCTGGAACCTTCAGAAAGTACACAACCGCTAGTAGGTACTTTTTTCGGGGTAGATTATTTACCCGGAACTACGAATTTACCCGGGTAAATCTGGTCGAAACGCACGTAGTTCCTCAAAAAGACCATAGTTCCGGGGTATAGTTCCTCCGGTCGAAAAGGGGCTAAAGTGTAAAAATGACACTCCGGAATAAAGAAAATTGATTTTTTGCTGTAGCCTCATGGCATCAAACCTCTCATTAACACATTTTCTAAAATGCCAAACTATTCCTTTACCTACTCTATTTTCTTCCATACCAAATCCAAACCACTACTGCTGTTTCTCTGTTTGGCAGCCATGTTGACAACTCCTTCCCCTAACCTCACCTCCTGTGTCCCTACCAGGTACACCTTCTGTAAAGCCTTCCTGATGACACTTAATGAGTTAAATGACTACGCAGGTCAACACGAGGTTATAGCGGAGAACTTAACGTCTCAAATCGTCTCCGAGCTTACGCGCTACCTGCAGGAACTCAAGTCTGAGAGGAAAACGGTGAGATTTAATACATTCACAGATTTTGGTTCTTTCCATATCCAGCGTTCTACCCATGCTAGGGATTTAAATCCAACATTTACTTTAGACATTTGGATAAGGAATCTCTAGATGAAAATAGACACACTGGCCAACCAGAAATTAAGCAGCTCTTTCTCTCTGCAGACTCTATTCTGTACGAGCTGAGGTCATCGCTGAGTAAATATAGATACACCCAAAGGCTCGCCAGAAGTGCAGAACGTGACTGACTGAGTCCTTTTATGGAGCACAGTCATCGTGTCTCTCTATCATTACAGCCTTATATCCCTCTTTTTAACCAGCTCACAAAAGATCGGTGCACCACACACTGCTCTTAAATGTTGAAATCACTTTCCTCATCGACATTATAAAGTGATTCGGAAGAGCGGATGACCTGCCGCGCATGATACATAGATAACAGTGTGGTGCCCATTAAATCCATGGAGCTGATGGAGGAGGAGGAGGAGAGAGAGAGAGCTGCCCAGCTGGAAAAAATTCTTTGAGAAATCTGGAAGAAGTCTTGGAAGTCCAGCTGACGGAACTGGAGTGTAAAACCAAAACCAGAGTGCTGCTCAAAGGCACTGTGACCTTTTTATTTTTAAACGTATTGCACAAGTGGTGACATCAGTGCTTCTGAATTGACTCTACCTTGATACTGGGAGCTCTGGGCTACATTATTAGTGTTCGGGATTCATTTTAAGCTCAGGTTTAGCTGCAGCAAGCACAAAGAGAAAGGGGATTTTCCAATGCTGCCAGGCCTGTTTTGTCCTTTTTAGCTTTGGTGTGGCATGGCTTGGTTTGGCCTTACTGTTTTCACATTTGTCTCTTGTCATAGGGGGTCCTGGGACAGACCCCTGCTTCTATGAGGCTGCAGGATGCCACTTTGACACTTCTCTTCCTCTTCATTTCTCTGCACTTTTCCTGTTCTTGTCCTTTATTTTCTTCTCAAATATCTCTGTTTCTCGCTCTCTGCACCCTTTACTCGTCTCATTATTTGCCCTCGCAACCTTTGCACCCCGTGTTTTTTCAGTTTGTCCACATCCGTTTTTTTTGCAGCTGATATTCTTGATAGTGTGTCATGTGTCTTGGCAAAAGAAGGACATAACAGTGTTTCTTCAGTTAGTCAGGGCTGGGGGTTTCCCCTCACAGCATGACCCTATAAAACTTACAGTATCTTTTCGGAACAGAGGATCATTTCATCTAACGGCATTGAGCAAATAGTTTCTCGGTCACATTCAGAACAGTGTCCTTGTAGGGTAAATGTAGCCCATTAAGCTTTCATTTATTTATATATTTTTTTAGACGTGATTGAAAGACACATTCACACAACTCATGAATGGAGGAGAATGATACTCTTTGGCTTATTTGATTGTTGAAAAAGCTATTGACTACAGCAAATCTCAGCTACAAAGAAAAAGGCCTTAATGAAATTCAAATTAATTACAGAAGAAACACTGGGTTTCATAAGCTTATCTATAGCACCACTGGAGAAAGTGTTAGTGATATTCTGAATGGTGTTTGTACGTCCTCATGACCCCGACTTTCCTTCATTCATTTCTCTGTTTTTTGCTAATTTGTAGGCACCATTCAGTGTTTTCTCTGTTGCAGCATTTAGATTTGTTTCTTTGTCAGACAAAGCTGTCTGTGCAGGCAGATCCAGACAGTGGGATTAGAGGAGGGCCAAGGCCTGCCCCTCCTGGGTTTATAGTGAGCTTATTGGACAGGTAAAATCCACACTGCAAGCCCAGAAGGAGAAAAAAAAATATAATACCTCATTAGTTTCTCATGTGGGGTTGTTTTATAACTCCCCCCACCTCCCTTTGCTGTTTTCCATCACCGAACCTCTTGCTAAGCTCAGCTTGGGGTGGCATTGGAGGTGAGGCCAGGAATGTTGTCTTAACGGATTTTAAGAGAGCAGATATACTTGTTTTTACAGAAGGGGAACCTGATTTTATATGTCAGACCATAGAATAACCCCAGTAAGATACGTTCTTATTTGCTATGCATTGCTTATTTAATGCCTAGTAGTATAATGTGTAATGTTGAAGAGGCGGCAGGGTTAATATGGGATGAAGAGCCTAAGTCTCACTGGACTGTGTTTGTGCTGAGGAATCATAATAAGGTGTTCAGTCAGCACACTTCTGTCCTCCTCAGGTCTCTGATCACAGGGCTTAGGTGTCGTCTCTAATGAGGACTGATGAAGACCCTTAAACGCTCTGCAAGACCTCCCAAGACAGCACATTTACTTTAACATTTTATAAATGCCTCGGTGCTATATTCCCTGTATGTATCAGTATGTGTTACTTTAGGGATAGTTCTGTGCGTTCTCTTTTGTATGCACTTGCACAGCACATAATTATATCTTTTGGTGTTGGAAGAAGTTGTGATGTGACATGTTCAGCCAGCTAGAAAAAAAAGAAAAAAAGAATGCGTGTTATTCAGCTGCCAAGGATGGAAAAATAAGATTGCATTTAGTGAAAATTCAGCGGAACCTATAATGCACAATAGAACGTCCTTAGGTGGTTTTGGCAGAAGACATTGTCCTCATTTATCTCTTGGAGGCGGAGAAGAGAAATGCAGCCACAGTGTAAAAGCAGTGTATCTCTCAGGAGTGGCCTCTCTTTCCTTCTTGTGTTCAGTGGAAAGACAAATAGGAAGCTGAGAGGGAGAATTGATCGACCCATAGACACTGCATGCACATCTCAGTCCAGAAGGACTTCAGTATAAACACCCTCTGCAGTATCACTCTGTGTGAAGTGTCGCCTGGCTCTTTTAAACAGTAGGAGAAAAGTCTCAATGGAGCTTTCAAGAGGTTTAATGAACCCTAGATCTTCTATGACTTGTGGCTATTTGTAGCACCTGATGATTATATGAGTGCTGACATCCGTACGGGACTGCAGGTGCACATTCCTATGACCTAAGTCATGTCAGTAAATGACTAACAAATCAGTTTGTGGTTGAGTGCGCACAGATGTATATACATCTGCCCCTCTTAACTCTAGTGACTGAAAAAAGATGCAAATGCTGCACTGCAGTGGGTCTTCCTTTCCTGTCTTATTTGTCAGACAGCAGAGGATGTTTGCTGACTTGTCTTTCCGTCGCCTCATGTCTTTGTTTTGCTGAAAGCATTTTACACAGTTTATGAATGTACACACATCCGATAGATATCTCTAGAGATGTAGGAGGCAGTTAGTACGTGTATATGACACTGGAAAGTAGAGAAGCCATTAAGAGAGGCAGTGAATAGTTTCGACCCTGGAGTGTCCACAGGATCATAGTTCTATATAATCTCTTATTAGATTGCTAGATCTGTGTCCTTTCATTCTTACATGCTTTGCTTCTGTCTCAAGGATTGTCGTACCTGGAGGGAATCTGATGGTCTGTGTCATACCATGAGGAATTCCTTTCTCTATGAAAATGTCTTTGTAGTCATAGCAGAGAAAGCAGGCCTGCTCTTCATTATTAAGTAAATATTAAATCCGCTCTCTCTGATGTCATACTTTCCAATCCCACTTTTATTACAGTTGATACATTGATGTACTGTAGTAAAAGATTCAAAGAGTTAGTTTTGTGCCTCTTATAGTTTTTTTTAACTGCCTGGGTAACTGAGAGTGGCAGCTTCAGGTCAGCGACCTGTTGTGTTGAAGTGCCTCAGATGTCCCTGACAGCGGCAGCCGTCACATGCTGTTACTGATTGGGATGAGTGCAAGAAAGACGGCATATGTCTACTCTAACCTTGAGGCCTGGATGTACTAAGAGTGATAAACGTACCTCCAGAGTCTATGAATTTAAACACGGAGAAGCCGACACTGCAGCACATCTGCCTCTCTGTTTGCAATATACCTGCATCCCAGATGGCTGATGGCTCTTTTTATCGTGTGTGAAAGCGAATGAGCTCATGTGCCTTGGTTTGATTTGGCGGTGCGCTTGGTAGATCTTCATCCTCCAGCCGGATCGTGTAAATCTGATGGAGCTGTTTGGAGAAGAGTGTCATTTGTAGTTTGTTTATCTTCGTAGTGATGGATGGTTTGCTGATCTAGATGAGATGCTGGATATTTGTCAGAATTGTTGTTATGGAGACAAATATTTGGTTGAAAGTACGCTCCACAGTAACAGTGACGTCATCCGGTCTGCGGTGCTCTGTCTTGTGTGGAAGCTTCATGGTATCTTTACTGTATCATATCATCAAGTAGTGAGAAATATTTTGAAACTGTATCACTGAAAACATCATCACTCTTATCAAAGAAGTATTAGGTCAGGCTCAGCAATGGGAAAAATATACAGTACATTGCATTGTACAGACTTCATCTGCTCCACAATGTCCCATTTTCTGTTAGAGCTCAAATACTTCCTCTGAAACACTGGAGCACTTCCTTATTTTACGCAGCTTCCCTCGAAACTTTGGGAAATGAGAAGTGTGACTACCTGAGGTAAACCATGGTACATTCTCACGAACTAAATACCCTGATGTTCAGTGTTATTCAGGTGAGAAGGACCTTTACCTCTCCTGCGTCAGTCTTAATTTCACATCTCCTGCTCGTGTGTTTAAGTCAGTACACAGAATACTGACTTCCTTGTGCTGCAGAAGCTCTGAAATGCCAGAAAAGTACAAGCAACAGCTTTCTGTTCTTTAGAATGGGGTCCGTTATTGAATGGCACCATCGATATTCAACTCAGCTACTGACCCTCGCTTCCGCGGTCTGCGTAACCCGGGGATACCTCATTGATAGTCAAGTCTCTACGTCGTTTTCAGTTTAATTTGATTCTTTTTGAATTCTTTGGCAGATTAACTTGACTGCCGGCAATGAAGGAAGTATTTGTATGCTTTATAAGTGATCAGAATCTAATTTAAAAACAACAGAGGTTTAGAATTGCTCCTCTGTGCTTCCACTTCCAGGGGGATTTGGCTGTCAACCACGCAGAGAGCTGTAGAGAGATGTGCTCTGCCTCCGGGCCAAGTGCACCTTGATAGGCCAAGTGAGGCCTTGTGCAAAAACACACAGCATATGTGCTGTGTGAGTTTAGACCAGCAGCTGCCACCTAGCTTTGTCCAATATGCCACACTTGGCAGTGCTAAAATCTGTCTGTCTCGCCCTGGATTACAATATCTGGCTTGTCTTCCATGTCTTATTTCATGCTGTGTTAACTGTAGCCTTCTTGTGTCGTGTCATGTGCTGTTGTTGTTCTTACTTTGTCAGTTAGTCTTTATGTGTGGACCCTTTTTGTCCTAGCTGTAACGGTCGTGTTAATTATCACTAAAAACACACAGATGAGGCTAAAAGGAATGACATTTACACTTGTATTGGTGATGGCTCAAGAGAAAAAGTCAGGGGATCACCACAGTTATAACTCTCTTTCAGAGGAAGGCATGAATTTCCCCACCATGTGTCACAGCAGTGCATCTATAGTTGTGGTTCACGTCACTCTAAACCACAAATGTCAACCTCATTGAAAAAGAAAGTTAGGGGATCACCCAACTCATTAAAGATTGTCATCAGGGGGCCGAAGTATTGACTGACCCATCAACACACAGAGAGACAGATTGCCCTGGTTCTTTTCTTTATGCCTCAGTAGAGAAATACTGTTGAGTCATTTTTTTTAAACTTTCTTTTTCCTTTGGGTTTGAATATATTTATTTTGTTAAGATATTCCTTGTTAAAAAAAAGAACAAACTTGCACATTCAAGTTTTTCTACTGGGTGGGTTGTCCACTGATCGCAAGGTTTCCGGTTCGATCCCCGACCCCTCCACATGCCGAAGTGTCCTTGGGCAAGACACTGAACCCGAAGTTGCTCCCAATGGCAGGCAGGCGCCTTGCATGGCAGCTCTGTTGCCATTGGTGTGTGAATAGGTGAATGCGAAACACATTGTAAAGCACCTTGGGTACCACTAAGGTAGAACGGCGCTATATAAGTGCAGACCATTTACCATTTATTGAGATCATGAAATCAATGTACATTCAATATATACACGACGCTCCAACAGAAAGCGGAGAGGACTGTTTTTTAACAGAAGCCTTGCCTTTGGCGTCATGATCTGTACACTACATGTGACTTTGAAGCTTCATGAATACAGCATCTGTTCTGCTTCACTATACTGTTACTGGTCCCCTGGTTGTCATTGTTGGTTAATCCTACAGTATGTTTTACTATTTCTGTTAAGGGAATTTCAAATTCTTTTGTTGAGCTGATTTTTTTGTTGCTTTTTAATATATTTTGAAATAGTAACACAGTTCTATGTTGGTGCACCTGTGGTAAACTAGTAGGAAAGGATCCGGTTGCTCTTTAATCAAATAGACATAAAGCCATCTGCTCAAGCTTGGACAAATCTCTGAGCATTAAGCCTGTGGGTTATGTGGTCATATTTTTGATGTAGCTACATTATAGTGTCTATTTGAATTTGCCCTACTTTCTCAGTTTGCATTAATACTTTCATGTCGCAGTGTGAGTAATATTCATAGTGATTAATGGTATGGTTGAGACTCTCATTCCACACTGCTTCTAATTTATAATCCCTAATATGTCAAGGTCAGGTTCACCTGTTTTTAAATCCCTTAAGCTCACGAATAGTGCTATAATAAATATATCTTTTTTTTTCTTCTTTTCCTTCTTCATCTCCTCTAACAGCACTTCCATGATGGGCGTAAGGCACAGCAGCACATCGAGAGCTCGTGGAAACAGCTGGAATCGGTAAGTGAGCCCATTTCAGTGCAGTTCCAAAATATTGCCCTAGTTTTTTATGTTGCCATCATTAGTAAGTAGTCAAAAAATGTTTAGAAGTAATGTAACGTCATGACTAGGGTTGGAGGTGTTAGAGCATTTTATTTAATTTTATCAAGGATTCTATTTAGATCTGGAATCAGCTTTTGCGGCAGAGAAGCAAGGCTCTGCAGATTTTAGTAGCAGTCTAATTGAGGTTACCAGCCTGAAGAAACGACTTGAAAGCAAGATGAAAAACAGAAAATATTTTTCAGGAGCTGCTTGCTCCAAGCACAGGAAATCATTCAGTTACATTATGTCTTTAGTGGAGAATTGCTGTCAGTTGGCCCTTTTAAAACACAATACAGTCATGGCTGTAGGGCGGTGTTACAGAGTGATGTGTCTTTTTCACTCTCATAAATTGGCTCACAGAGAGCATATTAACCAGACAACAGCCTTAGCTTTCACTTAGTCATTATGGAATTAATGTTATCAAGTAATGTACAGCTAAATCTGCTGCCTATGAAGTACACTGACATTCAAAAATAGTGCATCACCTTGAAAGTTTTCATGATGTGTGTTACATTAATGACTAGTATCATAAAAACAAATATAAACTCAACATATATGTAGCCATATGCTCCCAGTTGTTATAGATATTTTTCAAACAACTAGCAAGAACATAAATATTGCAGTATTATGGTATAAAGAACAATGCAAAACTGCACACAGATGGTTTTTGACCTTCGTTGCCCACGGCACAATCGGTCATCATCATCAGCACCACATGATACTGAGGCACATGCTGCATCACACACTCAAGGAGGAGTTGTGTGACTGCAAAGTATATCATCATAAAAACGGATGGAGCACAGACAGGAGGTTTCAGTCAGTTTATGTCTGGAAAAAAGAGAATATCAGAGCCCTGAGGGACCTCTGGTTCAGTCTTTACCCAGAAATCTCTAACAAAGTGTCATTTCTTCTTTTGCTTGGTTTTAAGTATGTCATGACAATACAGGGCAGAAGTTATACTGAAAAATAAGGTTACAACAAACTTTCTATGAATAAAATTATAATGAATTATATTATTGTATGACCTGTCACCTGTCTGCTGAATGGCAGGTTTACATTGTTGAGAAGACAGAGTGTCAACAAGCTAATTACCATACAATACTGCCTGAGGGGAATTTAGATAAAATGATCTTGAGAACACAGACTCACACATTCACATACTGAACTCTCACCTGATTTTAAGTTGCAGACCAGATTTTGAAGTATAAAGTTTCACACTACTGCACACTCGTTGAAATCTAGGTGAGAGCAAGCCCAGGACTGTCTTTCTATTTGTTTTAGTGAGTGAGCTTAAAGAGAGACTGCACAGAACACCACTTCTTATCTCTGCCTGGCCCCTTTGACGGGGGAGAGAAAGAGTGTGAGAGAGATGCATAACTGCCTTGTCCTCCTCAAACTTCTCGGCGCATTCAATGATACCATTGTGTGCAAGGCAGATAGGCATAGTTCAGAGTGCACGCTGGCCCAACAAACACTGATTGTTCGGTTGGAGGGGTCGAAAGAGGGTTGGATGAATGGTTGTTTTTCTGTACACAAATGACCACTATGAACATTTGTTTAATCTGCAGGCTGCAGACTTTAACAGACCACATTGCTGTGTCAGTGACATATACTGATCTCTGCTGCGCACAATGCAGGGTCTGAAACGTATATGACGTATATGTACATGTTATGACGTCCATTACTATGCTTATTTAAAGGTCATTTTATATAGTGTCTCTGCTGAGGGTCATCGCAGGAAATTACTGATGTAATGTCTGTCAAAACCCTGTGATTTCAGTGTAAAAGAAGGTTTGAGAGGGACTGCAAAGAAGCAGACAGAGCACAGCAATACTTTGAGAAGATGGACGCTGACATTAACGTGACTAAGGCTGACGTGGAAAAGGTATGTGTCATCTCAGTGCCGCGAGGGAATCACGCAAGCTTGTCCTATACCCTCAGTGCTTAACACAATTGCCTGGCATTCCTCACCACCCTCACCTCGCACCCTGCCCTTTATCTCACCATTTTCTGTCACATTTTCCCCTTCTATGCCCCCAGTCCTGACTCAACAGTCCACTGAGTCCAAAAAGACAGCATAGATCGACTGGCCATGTGTTTGATGGTGGGGACTGTGTGTAAAAGCTGGCATTGTCTCAGCAGCACAGCGATCTGCTGTTAAAACAAAGCTGATAGCAGCACTGGGTCCTCATTATCGATGTAAAGCAGCCACCAAACACTAGCAATAGAGTGGACTGTGTGTGTGGCAGTGCTTGTGTGTGTTTATCTGTGTTGTGGATTATACATGTAGGCTTGCTTTGTTTTTTTTCATAGCGACAAAAAAATTGTTGTATGCAGCTTGTTGTTTTGGTGATTATGTGTCCTGTTCAATAAATCAGCACATGCAGCAACCATCCCATTCTCAGGACTTGTAAACCCAAGCCCCCTGGGTCTGTAGCTGATGTCATTTCCTGTTGTCATGACCAATTAAAAGACTCCTCAGAATCTCAGCCTTTAACCCACACAGCTCCCACGCCCGCAAGGCATTATGGGTCAGCAGCGCGTGCTCCTGCTGCTTCATCAGCTGTTGGAGCGGAGCTCAGGCTCAGAGTTGACACAGTTCAGACCCGATTATTATGCAAATATAGGCTAGAATAAAGAGCCTTTCTGCATTCTGGACGTACAGCCAAAGAGCTACAATAGGCTTAGGCTAACACTGACCTAAACTGGAAAGACCCGGCACAGCAGCTCAAGAAGCTAGTCTTGAAACAACAGTTGTGTTGTCTTTGATTACAAGACTTCCATTTACTGAAGCACGGAAGATCGAGACATTACACAGAATTCAGTAAAAGGAAATGAAACAGTGCTGCATTTTCTTTTTAAATTTAGTTTGCATTGCTGCTTCTGTAAAGTGATAAAAATGTCCTACTCAACCCTAAACCATCTTACTGGTAGTTTTGCATGTGTGCACAGTAACTTGTATTTTATATCCCTGCCGACTACCTTAAAAAGAGATCAGTGTTTCAGGAAACTTAGTATGCATTATCCTTTTTTACATCCCTGTCCAGTATTTTATTACTGACTCTCCTAATTATCTGACTAAATGTTATGCTTTTCATATCTCAGGATCAAACTTACCTACAAAGAATGTTCACAAACTAGTCTTTGTTCACAAAATTCATAAAAGAAAAATATTGTTTCTGAAACAATAAAAAGAGATCCGAGAGCAGGAAAGTATTCAGCAGAACTGAATATGAATCGTACTTAGTGGGATTAAAACATGCAAAACCACCAATACTGCCCTTTAATTCAATGCAAACTGTCCCATGAGATAACTTTCAATTATGAATGAATCCTTTTCTGTTCCTATTCCTTTCTCTGTGGGGATTTTGACAGACCTCAGCTCTCTTTTTCACCTACTCACATTTCCATTGTTCAGAAATGAGGAACTCAATTAGAAAAGGCTGAACTCCCCCATATCAATATGTGTGGAAGATTGTTGTTTTTTCCCAAAACATTTTCTCTTACATGTCTTTTCTAACAGGTACACGTTGGCGTATGTTGTCGCTTATATCTGTGATATGAAATCTATCGCCTGTGATTTCATAACTGGATTCTAGAAGAAGTTTTTTGAATGTGTGGACGTATGAGGAAAAAAAGAGAGAATGTGTGTGTTTGGTTTCTATACTGTTTTAGACATGTAAGCTCAAATCCATCCTGACTTTAACTTTGTGTCCTTAAACTAAGTAACATATATGTTTATTTAGCCATTTTCATTACATTTGCTACATCATTTTTAAATCTTAACAAAGCAAAATGTCATTTTTAAGTGATCTCGTTGATTGTAGGCCGTAAACTGATTTGGTCATACATCTAAACCGGAAAAGAACAGACCTAAGTGTCACTGACAATAGAAAAGGAACTGTTAGTATTTTGACAGGTTAAGTTCCAGGAGTTGCTTTTCTCTGTAATCTGATGTCTTCCCTTAATGCAGAAGAGCTGCTGTTTGTTGAGCTGAGGTATTGTGGTTTTTCTGCACAGCTGGAGCAAACCTCTAACTGTTCCCTCTCCACCTCTGGCAAACAAATGCCTCAATTTGGGGTTTGGATTCTCAGCTCAGATATCCACAGAAGGCTGTTAGAGCTCTCTCAGGGACCCCTGTCAGTCAGACACACTGACAGACTATTATTCCCTATTATTGAGATTCTCAGTCGTAAAGCATAAGAAAAACTACGCAACGGCTTCCTTTCTACTTCTCTTCAGCCTCTTTTAATAGCATAAAGCAGCGGTTTACAATTCCAGTATTTTTGTGGTGATAGTGTTTGTTTACCCTGATACCAACTTCCCCCTTTGAGTCATGGTGGTCCGGGAAGTGCATCTATGGCAACTTCTTGTTTAGCTGGAAACAGCTAACAATCCTTTTGTGTGTGTGTGTGTGTGTTTGTATATTTATTTTATGCCATGCCTTGAAGCGAAGTTCCCATAAGGTAGGTCCAGCGGGGCAGAGAACCTTTTATATCTGTGGGAACACACACACACACACACACTGTCTCGACTTGTGTCTCGATACGCACACGGTCTCCTGTAGAGTCTGACACGTAGCCTCGACCAGGTCTGTTACCACGCCCTGTCCTGTCTGACTGTGATCAGTGGCTTACCGTCTTCTGCTGAACACTTTCCCACCCTGATGTTTATATGTGTTGGAAATAAAAATGAGAGAAACGCTGATAATGTTGTGTAAGGCAAATCATTACCTACCAACTACCTACCAAGTTTATTCTTGTTCCTCATTTTCATTTTTGATCCCCATTAAGATATGTCTATATAAGCAGGTAGCTAGAACTGTGTTTAAAGATGCACACATGCATTTATGCACAGAGCTGTGACAGAAAACCAGGTAATTTCCGCAGAATGACAACAGGATGTGATGTGGCTGCAGGCACAGCCGCTTGTTTCGAAGCTTCTTTATCTGCCAGGTTACCATGGTGATAATGTGTACCCTCATCATTTCTCAACACATTCAGCACACTTTGCATGCACCTACACTACCACAACACATATGCGCAATTGTATGCCCACAGGCCGCCACGTAGATTTTAAACAGCTGGACTTTAACGTGTGCTTTTTAGCTCTTCTCTGGATCTCACCTTCCTTTTTTTTTTTTTTTTTTTGGTAGAATGTGACTATCATTTTCCACTGAGGTATTATCTGTCACTCCTCATGTGCTGGAAATAATGTACCTTTGTATCTGACGAGTGTCTCTACTCTGATGTCCTCATTTTTTCTCTCTCATGCCCTCGATTACTTACCCATATGTGTGTGAGTGTGAGCGTGAGAGACTCAGCTCTTGCCTTAGATTGGTGTGTAGGTGAAAACTGGATGAAGTCCTCGAAATGGTTCCCTTAGGGCTACGACAGATCAGGGTCATGTTCCCACCACTTCCCTGCACAGTTACACAGCTGGATTTTTTTTCTTCTGTGTGTCCGCATTCAGCAGACTGAATGCTGATTGCAATCACAGGTTCACAGGGTGACTCTTTGTTGTAGACGACCCAGTGAAATCACTATTTGTGTGTGGACGGGCCTCAGATCTGATGGAAAGAGGAAACAGATACGAGTACTTAGCTGGATGAACACTAACACGACGCACATACACACACACGCACACCCCACATGCTGTCTAGCTGAGATAATCTCATCTCCATCTGCTTGCTGTGGATCTGTAATAGGCTGCCCCTGCTGCGTTTCTGACTGCCTGCCTTCCTTCCCTTAGAATGAACTAGCTTAAAATAATCAACATTATCGACAGTAGAGATAGGCCAGACTGGGCGGGCAGTCACAATCCAAATCCCCCTCATTCTGCAGCCAGCGCAGGCTGTCGTCTCCCTTTTTTATATGTGTTTGTACTGGCCTACATTTAATCTAATGCCAAAGGCTGTTGTTGCTTCCCTACTTCGATTTGCACCTGTGACTGAGCTCAATGTTTATATGTGCACATGTGTATGCATGAGTACTCGTATGCACAACTATGTCAAATCATTTAGGTTTTAGTACTCGGGCTGTGTGTGTATGTAACCCATATGTCTGTGTTAATCGGGGGACAGTGAGGTTTAGTGAAGAGAGCGTGTCTGTGATGTGCATGTTTGTCTTGGTTTTTCCCCTCAGGCACGGCAGCAAGCTCAGATGAGGCACCAGATGGCTTCTGACAGTAAGGGCGATTACTCCTCCTACCTGCAAAAGTTCAACCAGGAGCAGAATGAACATTACTACACAGTTATTCCCAACATATTCCAGGTAAATACCACAGCGGTAAAGATTATCAGTATCATTTTCTTAATCTGATTTGTTGTTGCAGTATATTTCACTTATAAAGCTGTTTTGGGGGAACCAGTGTTACCCTAATGTAGAATTTATTTAAGTTGCACACAAATGCTTGCCATTTATTTCTCTCTGTGGAAACCCCTCCGTCCAAATGTAGCTGACTGAATAGTCTGCCTGAATGGTGCATTCATGTGCAAACATTTGTTAGCTTTTGAATCCGAAGCTGTTTGCAGCCCCCCCCACCACCCATCCCCTCCGGGCTGACAACTAAAAATACATTTTTAACATGCAGGAAACAGTGAGGGTAACAAGCAACCATAATTAAGGCCACAGTTATTCTGTACAAGACATTTTAATACAAAGATGTTTGTGATTTTTGAGTGTTCTTTTTTCTGTTGTTGTTTGCTATGTCTAACCTTTGATGGTCAGTATCAAAACACAGCACATTTAGACTTGCATTGTACCATTTTTCAAATCAAATCCTGTCCAAGCTTGTATTCATGTATGAATATGCTTGCATTGTTATGCAGAAACTTCAGGACATGGAGGAGAGAAGAATCGAGAGGATAGGAGTGTGCATGAAGACATTTTCAGACGTGGACCGCCAGGTGTTGCCCATTGTTGGGAAGTGTTTAGATGGAATGACGAAAGCTGCTGAGTCCATCGAGCCCAAGACCGTGAGTATACAGAAGAATATATATGAGCACAAACACCACCATGTGGGACCTGTTACTCACTCAGCCAGGCTGTCAGTCACCACCCCCACATTACCGATAAGGCTTTTACTTAAGCAACAAGTGTGTTAGGGGAATGGGACTCTTGGGGGGCTTTTAGAAAATATAAAACAACCCACCTGTGAGGAACAAACTACTGTGGGAGGGCCGTGTTAGAACTGAGAGAGGAGCTGAACACACTGATTCAATTTATGTGGTGACCTCCCTTTTGTAGTAAGAAAATCAATGATTTACAAGCGCATGCTGTGCTTCCCCATTGAACGGCTCTTGGGGCTTTCTGTGTTAAAAATACGCAGTAGTCCCCTTTAAAGGGGCATTTCACTGATTTTACACAGGAAGTTAATTTACCTCAGAAAGAGACAAACTATTGAGCTTGTAAAACAGTTCTTCTGTGGCTTTGGAAGGGAGCTTCCCAAAGACTGAAAAAACAACAGTGATGATGTCATTGAGATTATCTCACTTTTGGCTTTAGATTTAACGTGTTTGACTAAGCTTTCATTACACACTAGAGGTGTGAGGTATGACAGATATGAGTATTTTAGGAGGCATGGCAGCTTTATGAAATAAATTCTTTTTAAACTTGACCTATACTAAAGATTAAACATCTGCTTCAATTTTGATTAGTCTTATTTTTTAGAATGTAGATGGAACCTGCCTACTAAATCTTTGGATCACCCCATTACTTTCATATGACTTAATCGGTGAGCATACAGATGGCAATATTCGTCAACGATGCATCAACTTGAGTGTCTGTTAATGAGACACTGACCTCAACACTCTCATGTCCACTCATAGATGAAGGCTCAAAGTATGAGGACTGTGGTTGAGACTGAAGAGGGTTGACTTGAAAGCTAAACATTACTTAGAACACTTTCAACAGACTGTCCAGTCTTGATTTTTACACATGGTTATACACTAGTCAGTGGGATAACTACATTTATCTCACCGTAAGTAAACATAATAAGTGGATACAAGGCCTGCATACTACGAGGAAAATGTGTGATGTGTGATAACATTGTTTATTATTATGATGATGATATGACTGGTGATAAATAGACTATTGTAGTGTACTGAAGTGTGTGACCTATACAGCTCCGATGTCTTTCTGCTTTATTAGGAAGTATTGTTAAAACCCCACACATTAAAATAGCATCATTTTATTTAACAAACTGCACATAAATACCCAACAAATTTAACAGAACAGTAATTTAGTAAGATAGGAAAATTAAAAGTTCAATTACCCTTGCTCCCTTTAAAAAATATTCTTCTAAATTCAACAGAAACATCTCTTGACATTTCCCTCAACTCTCCTCTCCTTCCTCAGCCATCGTGCTATTAAGCCTCGCAGTCGCCAGAAAATTGACAATAATTAACGTGATGGGTAGCTGGGGCTTTCTCTGATAGGTCATATGGTGTGAATACATGGCCCATGTATCCAGGGCTCCATTTTATAGGTCAAATGTTCACATGCTATGTGTGAATACATGGTACGGCATGGATTTTTAAAAATTATTTTATCCATTGCAATGTGTTTATTGAACATATTCATATTATGATGACAATGAAAAATCCGCCAAACTGTATCAAACAGTAACAAACTCTGTCAGAATGCTTGTTTGTTCAATCTGTACAACAAGCATTTCCTAATTTCCAGTCTTTGTGCTAAGTTGAGCTAACCAGAGCTAAGTTGAGCTAACCAGCTGCTATAGCTTCATATTTCGTGGCCAGTGATGAGAGTGGTATCGATCCTCTCATCTAACTCTGCCAGAATAACTGTACCTGTTCTGAAAATATAAGGAAATTATAACCACTGGGCTTCCTATCGCCCTAAAGCTGTTGATCACAGCTCATGAGAGCATTTCTATTTTCAGTGTGTGTGTATTTCTTTGAAACACATATCCAGCTGTTGGCTTAAGTTCTGTCTCGTTGCTAATTGTTATTTATCATTTGGAAATGGAAGGCAGCATTCGCCTATGTTAAAGAGAAAATTAACAGCTTGATATATTGAGATGTCACATGTTGGCCGCCTGCCGTATGACAAAAAACAAGACCATCCCCTGGGAGTACGTAGTATGTGTGTGTCTAGCTGTGTGAGTGGCCCAGCTCCAGGGAGATGACTCCTGCCTGTAACTGCTTTGCTGCAGTAAACAACAACAGGGAATAATATATCACATGCTCTTCCCTCTGTCTGTGTCTCTTCCTCTCGTATTCTTCTCCCATGTAGGGAGAGCACTTTAACCTCTGTTCCTAACTCCAACCAGACCCTCTGCCCTTATCAGTTCAGATAGGCTCCATGTATGCTGCACTTGATTAATGTGCTTCTTCCTGTGTCTGATGGGCCTGGCTGTGTCCCCAACCTTGGTGTTTTGTCATAACTCCTGCCTGACAGATTTAGGTCTTTTCCTCTTTCTTCCGTGGCCCACAAACTGAATAATGGCCCTCCCTCTCCTTTCACGACACTCTCATGGAACGTTATCTCACAGAAAATACTACAAACAACAGAGTCACCAGGCCACCGTAGTGTCACATCTTATCTCCAGAGCTGCTGATTAGCAGGACAATCTCAACAAACAGAGATCCCCCTTAAAGTCATTGTTTGGCATTTTTTGAAAAGTTCATAAAAACATGAAAAAAGGGTGAATAAATATATGAAGAATAAGACCTCCACTGATTGTCGCTATTGCTTTCTCCCATAAGGACTCGAAGCAGGTGGTGGAGTCCTATAAGTCCGGGTTTGAGCCCCCGGGAGATGTGGAGTTCGAGGACTATGGCCAGGCCATGAAGAGGACGGCGTCTGACACCAGCCTGTCCAACTCCAGAGATGGCAAAGAGAAGCCTGCTGGCAAGAGCAAGGGCAAACTGTGGCCTTTCATTAAGAACAAGAACAAGGTAACACATGAATGAACACTTAACACAGAGCCACTTTTACACTCGAATGTACAGCAAGCTCCACTGGTTTTAGTGCATTTTCCTCACTTGGAGGTCACCTTGCACTTAAGGGAGGTTTCTGTTTGATGGGACGAAGGGACCTTATAGATTGTGTTCTGTTCTGTTTGTTTTGTTGTCTTGTAATACTGTGGCTATAGAAACACATGTGTTCAGTGTTACATTTGTAGTTGCTAGTGCTGATTATGTATTTAATTTACTTCCATTTTTTGTGTAGATCTTTTGACTTTCGTTCACTGTGTTAAGCTGAAGAAATTTGTTGCTAGTTCTTTGTTAGTATTGCCATTTTTGTTGTTATTATTTGCCACCCGTTTCCTTCTCCCTGGCAATCACCCTCACCGGTTTTTGGAGCCTCCCTTCTGTAACACACACTAATGTATTTCTACCTTCGCTCTATGGATGAACTCAACTGGCAGAAATTAACTCGCTGTCGGATCTGAAGTAACAAGTCTCCCTTCGCCGTTTTTTCCATTGACTGGCGATCAGCCTCGAGTAGCTTCCTTCAGTTTCCTGCTTCTGAACAGCAAAACTGATCTCTGGCTGTCTTATGGGCTGGTGGCACTGTTGGTATTGAATTTAGACCAGAGCATGAGTGAGTAATTGGGTGCGTGTGTGTGTGTGGGAAAGACTGGAGGCAAGTGTGTGCAATGCTAGATGAGAGACCCTGGTGTACTTTTGCGTACAGAAATATGGTATTTACAGTCACTGTAGTGCGACCTCCTAAAAATACAGCAATCTCTGTATAGCAACAGCGCAGAGCCGTGCAGAGAGGTATTTACACTGTACATGCACACAAAGCACACATGCATGCAAGTAAAACACATTCGAAACCAGTATTGCCTTCCAGAACAAGGGTCTCTAGTCATTTTTCAAGTCTCTTCGTTTTGAAAACAAGGGTTTCTGAATCACTTGCCCATGCATGCGCATTGTGTGGAATCTTAGAGCTCATCACTGCTTCATCCTCTCACTTCTAAACTTCTGGTTCATGAATTATGCAGTTTTAGGACAGAGATAAGCAATTAGATTTGTCTGACGGTGACCTCAAATCCAGCGGCCGATATCCTCAGGGATGTGGTGAAATTCTCGTCTTAGCTGGCATGTTGATGAGGTCGGGAAAAGGAAAAATGGGAAAGGATTTCTAAAATGGAAGCCGGCAGCATGCGCTTTGACTGAAACTCTTTGCTGTTTGCTTTGTTGCAGCCGCTTGCTTTAACACATTTTTACGCTTCCTACTCACCCTGGTCGTTTTGTTCTTTTTAACTGTTTTTATGTGTTTGACAGTTTTGTTTCGTTTACCACTACATAATTCATACACTAGGTTTCCTTTTGGTTGTCTTTATGTTCTGTTGGGGTTTTTCTGTTGTGTGTTTATTTTTTAATATTTGTAGGAGGCTTATTTATTTCGTTTTGTGTTCCCTCCTCCTTTTCCTCCTTTGTCTTTTTTCGTTGGATTCTTGCCCCCTTTCTTCTTCTTCTTCTTCTTCCATGTTTTTCCTCCTCCTCCTCCTCCTCTCCGTCACGGCTCCCTCTCTTACTGGTAGCTTATGTCCC
>OMNN01087238.1:0-15994 GCA_900302755.1 Chromis chromis
AAATAGCAAATCTTGGAGTCAAGTTAACATTAGATTTTGAATACAGATTTTTGTCACTTAGGTAAAACAAGTAACAGAACGTTTTTGCAAATCAATGCAGCGTTTACAGCTGATTTAATTAAAATTCACACTTCGTTCGTTGATTAAACCCCTAAAAACTCACCTCTGTGTATCAAAGTCACATATTTAAAGTTTTTATCCACAAAATAATCCCTCTCTGCTTTAAAATGTCTTAGACGTAACTCTACACTGTTGATTCCTCTAAAATGTGCAGATCTATGAAGTCCCTGCCTCTCATGGCACCCATCCCCCCACAACTCGCTGCAGCTTGAGCACACCAGCTCACCTACAACTACTGCTTCAACAGAAACCTTTCTCACCTGGCCACAAAGGGCCCTAATGAACCCCATTGTGAAAGGGAAGGACCTAACGACCCTCATTGGCACCGTTCTCACCTGGCCTCAAAGTGCCATAATGAACCCCATTGTTAGAGGGAAGGACCTAACGACTCGCATAATGAGGCGAGGGCCACACACCCAGCAGACTGAAGTTTCAATAGTGTTAATGGATCCTGAGGAGTATAAAATCTGGAACTCCCAACCAGTCAGTTTAGAACTGATGAAGCCTCTTGGATGAAGGTGGAACGTCTTCGACAAACTCAACCAAGTCGACGATTGAAACTACGAAGATAACCATGACCTGGAAGACTGAGAATCTTCACAGACTTGCTTCAACACTCTAAAACTGCTCTAAACTACACACAATGTGAAGTTCCAATATTGGATTAACTTCGCCATATAGAAGAGTAATGCTACAGAAAGTCCCACTCTACAAGTTAACAGGATTGGTTCATTATGTATGAAACCCTGGAAATCAGAATACATGTTTGTGAGGCTGTCAACTCCAGTTTTACAATGGAAACACTCAGTCATGGTGCTGACTGCCTAATCCGCTCATTATGTGTCTTCCAACATATAAAAAATAAAAATATGGACATGGTAACAAGGTAAAAAACTTGATTTGTCACAGGTGGATGTCTTTAATGTGCACAAAAATTCTTGTGCATCTCTTGTGTTGCAGGCCAAGTGTATTCAGCTATTTTTCAGTGTTATTCTTACCTGAGGAACTGATGAATGTACTCATGAATTATGCCAAAATGGCACTAACACTTTGCAATCTGTGATGTGACATGTGGACCAATGCATGAATATTTAATGATACCCATATGAATAATTACTATAATATACCTGCATAACTAAATTCTAAACTTAGCAAACATATGATGAATGTATCTTAAAAGTAAACCCTCTTCGTGACGTTTTTAGGGTCTATGATGCCGTTTATGATTCTTCTCATTTTGATTGTAAAAATTCTGATTCAAACCAACAGCAGCTCAAATAATGTATATTTTATAAGGGGAGTTTTTGTCTCTCTGTGTTATTTCCTTTACCTGTGCATCTCTGTAGTACATCTCATAGGCCTGGATGGTCTTGCGACTGGCCTGGCTGCCGTGGTAAACCACCGCGTTGAGCTCGGTCCAGGTCTTGAACTCTCTCTCCCAGTTGGGAATGGTGGAGAGCGGGGCGATGACCAGGAACGGCCCCTCAATGGCCTTCATGTAAATCTCATAGAGGAATGTAATGGACTGGATGGTCTTCCCTAGACCCATCTCATCAGCCAAGATACAGTTACGTCTGTGGAGGACAAATGATGTGAACAGAGTGAGAGGCAGGAACCAATGGATTTCCCATTATTTGTCATTTGTGTACACCGTGGCCCTGATATAAAATTCCATGACTTTCACATGACTCAAGTCAATAAGCTTCCATGAGCTAAAAGATTTTCCCTTCTGGTTTATTAATGCTGCTTTTCCAAAGGGGTGAGGCAGTCTGTTTTCCACTCCAGTGATCTAATGCAAAAAACGTGGGAGACAAGTTGGAAAAAATCTCGGTGCTATATTGCTGGAAAAGTGACCAATTTGTCATCCTCGGAGATTTGACTGAATTCCATGAATATGTGCCTGATATTCCAGAAAATCCATGACTCGTATTCACCTTCAAGGACAGCAGACTAAGGTTTAAAAGTACTCGGACTAGAATCCAATTCCATCTGTGCCGTCTCGCGGATATGTTTGTCTAGAAACTCTTGTGGTACCATCAGCGCATACATTTCAGGCATGGATGGCGCCAGTGGGGAAACTTAAACAGCAGTATGCCAGAGGGCCACTTAATGTTCACTTTAATGTCCACTTAAGACTATTAAATGAGGTGCTATCACAGGCGCAGGCTGACAGTAGCAGTTAGGGACTAATTCTAACAAAATACAATTAATGGTGACTTACGAGTTGTACCAGTTGAAGGTTAGCCAGTTGAGGCCTTCGAGCTGGTATTCCCTGAGTGCGTTGCCGTTCCTGTATTCCCTGGAGCCCTCCAGCTTTTTCCAGTCGGCTGCAGGAGGCCGATCCTAAACACAAGGAGAAATTGTTTGGGGTTTTTAAACCAGACAGAGGCTTATTATTCCCATTAAACCATTGATGTCAGGGTATGCTGATTTGGTGGGTAAATGGGTTCCAACTCACTTTCATGGCCATGTGTAAAGCTGATAGTTATTTAATTAACCATTTTACTCATAGCTTCAGCTGTCTTTTAGGCAAAATGACGACTTCGAGCGGCTCAAATCTGATGAACAGTCAAAATGAACAGTTTTGTGTAACAGGACATACCTATTGGAGTTAAAATTATAAAGTTCTTTCAGGGATTAAGGATTCAGACCAAAAACAACTTAATGCTAAAACAATCCTAAGCTGCTAGTAGTGTATGTTGAGACAGTGAAATGCAATTTGGGATGTAAAGTCAAAAGTTAAAAATCTTATAGGAGGTAAAAATTCAGCACAGTTTGTAATCCTGTATTTTATAACAAAGTTGTAGCTGTCAGTGGGAAGTAAGTCATTTACGAGGAATGTGAATGTGAGCTTGCATTTGGACAATACAGAGCCTTGCCAGGTAAAGTCACGTTGTCGCAAAACTTCTGTCTCGTTCAACTTTTTCTTTTCTGACAGTGACCCTGGGTTTTTCTGGCGGGAGACCAGAGTGGTAGCACCTGTGCTGTGGTGACAGACACTATTCAAATGAATGACAAGGCTACGTCTTTTCATGCAGTCTTACAAAGGTTTAGGATAGAGAGCAGAAGCGGTTTCATAAGTCTTTCAGCAGTCTTATAATCTTAAACTAACGCTTAGACTTTGAGGAACTTCTAACCAACTAAATTATTGGGCTTCATCCTCTGAGTAAAATGAACGTCTGCTGCAAATGGTCCAAAACTCCAAATGACCATCCCTCGAGCCATACGCGAGGCTAAAAATAAAACCGCCTCCAAACCCTGCCGCTGTATGATGAAGCATTTCCAATATGGCCCTTACGGAGAAACAGTAGGCAGTAGTTAAATAGATGGACAGAGGGCGAGGAAGGGAGTGATGGAGGGAAAGACCACAGCCAGTCAGCTGCTTCTGTTCAGCATTAAACACACTGTTAGTGGTTTGGCCTGGCCACAAGAGCAGGGCGTGTGTGAGTGTGTGCGAGTGTGTAAGACCACAAGAACGTGGCCCTGTGGAGAGCAGTTAAGGGAGCTGTAAATCTGGAGGAGGAAGGAGCCGCCAGCAGGCGAACACACACAAACACACTCGTGCACACGCACAACTGGGAGGAGGCTGGAAGACAGATAGCACCCAAAGAGCTCCTCACCACTCTCTTAGTGTTGGGTGTGCGTGCTGCGATGCGTTCGTAATCCTCTATCTTGGACTGGTCGATGTCGGCCTTCAGCTCCCAGGTGGAGTCTTCATAAGGCAGACTGCACCACTTCACCAGATATAAGGTCACCGTCTGCACACAGAAACAGAGGGAGGTCTGGTGAGTGTGTGTGTGTGGAGAGGGAAAGAAGAGAGGCTCAAACCCATGAAAGAGATCAAAGCACCTCTCCGTTTTCATCTGTGCTCTCTGAAACGTCCAGGACACGGTCCACCTCCACATAGTCCGGGTTAAAAGGCTCGTCGTCCATCTGGAGAGAAAACAAGTGGGGTTTTACTCTTGGCGATACGATATGCTGGCTGACTTCACAGAATAAAAAGGGATATTTAATGTGCTCTGAGCATTATCGATATATCAATGTGTCCTTTACCTTGTGCAACAAGTTTAACTGTCAGTGTACAATACTGTATAACTGACAAAGCAGCTACTTACTGACTAACATATTAAAGATGAAGGACACAAAACAAATTTCTATTACGGCAAAGAAAACACCGTGTGACTCTGACACCTTAACCTTCTCTGCCATTCATAAAGCAGCTTTCAATCCTGAGCCATTACTGTCATCCAAGTGGTTTGACCCTTGTGAGTAGTTACTTCCATGTAGTGTAAGGTCAGGGCCCAGATAATAGGCCGATTGTAGTGCAGAGCTCAGGTCGTACCTCAGTTATAAAGTTGTTGAGTTGTTGCTTGGCCCTGAACCTCTTGACCTTCTGGTGTATTCTCTTGTCCTTTTCCAGTTCCTCCAGCTCTGCCCAGCGACAGTGGAGGTATGAACTGAAAAAACGAGACACACGCTCATTTTAAGCCGTTCATTTCGAAGACAGAGTGAAACAAATACAACAAAATACTTCAAACTTTACGAGGCTGAATGTTAGAGTTTGGGGAATGATGGATGTGAGGTGGATGCTTTAATCTCATAAATGTGTCATGTACTATAAGGCTGCAATATGAATTGTTGAAATATTCTGACTCCTTTGACTCTTGTGAAAATGATCAGGGGAAGCAGCTCTAACTGAAAGTGGTGAGAAACAGTCTGGACAGCTTCAGTTGCGTCTACAACAACTGTGTGTGTTTGATTAGACAAACACAATGCTGGTCTGGGTCTAACTGTACAAATGCAACACAAACTGAAATCAATGGAGCATAAGTTCACCTTTGTGGATGTAATCATCTATTTTAAATACATTTTACTTCAAAAAGTCGACATTAAATTAACTGGCAAGTATTCTAAAAATCTGTTAGTGATAAAATACCAAAATTTAACTCACTCCAGTGTCTCAAAAGTGTAAATTTGTCCATTTTGTTGCCCTTCTCTGGTCGTAAACTGAGCATATTTGGGGTCTGGGCTGCTGATTACACAATGCAAAACGCCTGAGGACATCACCTCAAACTTGGAAAAACTGATGGAATTTTTTTTGCCATTTTATAGACAAATAATTTAGAAAATAATTGCTCCATTATTAGTTACAACCCAGTTCAAAGTGTGAACACCAAAGGCGAGTTTTATTACATATTTAATCAAGGAGTGCCAGCTGTTGTCAGAAGTAAACAATAAGATGATCTGCTGTTGTTGTTCCTTTGCCATGCAGCTGTTGCCTTGCAGCTGCTGCCATGTGTGATTTAACTACCTAAACCCACCTTAATGCAGGCCAAAGCAAGAGCAAGTCAACTGAGGGGAAGTAAATAAATGCCATGTTTTAGGAGAGCAAGATTTGGGCCTGTATGTTCATACCACATTCTGTGATAAACTAAGTTTGCGCTGCGTATAATAAGAGCCTGTTGAGTTTGTTCAGACTTCAGGAGAAGCCAGCTTGTCTACACTCATTTGCAAGACACGTGATTGAATTTGTGTATTGAGCATACAGCTGTAATTGTATTTTTGCTGTCTAGAGTGCAATCTGTCCAGACACAAATGAAATGTGTTCCAACTGAATGACGAAAATAACCCGTGTTTAGGACTATGATAGGATGAAACTGTGCTACAGCCACTTATGCTATTGATACGAGAATGGATCTGGAGCACAAATGAGAAACACCTCAGGGTATAGAAAAACTGAATAAGGCTTTCAGGCTGAATATACTGAGCTTTTCACACTTAAAGACCCACAGACACCCCGGCGTGTGTGTTGAAAATAGGTCTAAAAAGAGAGGAAGCCCCGCTGTGAAAGACAAAAGAGGTGGAGAGCAAAGAAAAAAACCTAGCTACTACTCACAAGCCCTTGAACTTGACGTAGAACTCCTCCACCTCCACTTCCTCCCCCGACTCCAGCTGAAAGGGAAAAAAGAAAAAGGTTAATAATCACTGCAAATATAGCAGCTGCATGGTGAAAGAGCAGAAGTGGCTCGTCATTGTTATACAACATGTGGTTGAATTAGTGAAGTGGCACAGAAGGAGCCTGCATACTAGTTTCACAGTGACATGTCAGTCAACACTGAATCTCACTCCGCTTGACATCCTCACACTGAGGGAAGCTATTGTTTCATTCACGTCTCGTCAGTCTCGCAGCTATTTGCTGTTTTGGCTACAATATAAAGGCCAAATACGAATGAAGCTGGAGAAGAAGTCAAAAAATTTCAAACAATTTAATGGGAAAAACGTGAACAAATTCAACTTCAAATCTGCGTACGACTAATATGCTTGCACTGTGTGTATTCCATATATGCAGTGTATATGTGAAAAGGGGGAACACCAAAACAGTAGCTCTTTCAAGCAAGTCCGTCCACTTCCATTCACTAGTAGTGCTGCAGCGCGCACACACACACACACACACACAAACACACACACACCCTCCACCATGCTACTACTACTGTAATGCCATGAATCATCAATCACACACACACCCTGCCTGAGGAAACGCTAGCTTGGCGTCTGGCGAAGCTAGCGTTGTGGTTTTGGCTGTGTGCCAAGCCCGGGGTCAACTCTGAATGGAGCTGTGAGAGGGAGCGAGTGTGTGTGTGCGCACGTGTGTGTGTGTGTGTGTGTGTGTGTGTGTGTGTGTGTGCACGTAGGTGGGGGGTAACCCATTGGCAGCTGGCTAGCAAAGGAAAGTTGGCTGGTGACTGTATGTGCGTGCGTATGTTGGCTCAGGGATGAGCTTTCTTTAAGCAAGGCATATAAAACAAAGCCGGCCGACACACACACACACACTCAATCAGAGGCACACACACACAGCTCTTAGCGCACACACATACTGAAATACAAGAACTCTTGTCTCCGCTTACCAAGTGAATACACGCTGTCTAAGCTCTCTGTGTGTGTGTCTCTGTGTGTGTGTATAATCTGCTTAGGCCAGCTGTGGAGTGGCTAATCAGATGACGTAAACCATGACTCGGGCCAGTCACTCCATGTGTGCATCTCTCTGTGTATTGTGTTCGTGTCTGTGAGGTGTGTGTGTGTGTGTGTGTGTGTGTGTGTGTGCGCGTCTCACCTGTTTTTTGGAGGTGCGCAAGCCCATGATCTTCTCCACAACAGGCCCCTCAGCCTCGACCACATCCTGGAAACACAGAACACAATAAGGATTGAGTTTAACGCCGCCTGCCTTATGTTTGGATCATCGATGTGATACCAATACCCCAAAACACCTTTCGTGTTCCTTCAGGTAAAAGTGAGACCTTCATTCATGTAGATTTAGCATTAGTGCATAATCAAGATAATTTACAACGTCATTATCAATTATTTACGGATTTATATAGAAAAAATACATCAAGGAATTTGTCTCAGGGGGTTGTTTTTCTTGATTAACAGACCATAAAGTTCTCAAATGTGCTCAAACGCTTTCTAAACATGAGATGCACAAAAAAGAAATCCCTAAAATTCAGTCAGAATACAACCAGAGAACGTAAAGGCAAGGCTACTTCATGTGAAGATTTCTAACTTCAGATTCTGGCAATACACTTCCATCATAGATAAACTACTCTAGTTTAGCCAGCTGATTTTGTAGAACATAATGGTCTGGTTGCACCACATTATCATTCTGCTATAGGGTTAATTAAAAAACACTCTGTACACACCGTTTGTATTTCAGTCGTCATGGACAAAGCTATTTTGTTTTGGTGGAACAGCTGCATGCGAGGGAGCAAGCAGTACGATCCAAATCCACAGCTAAACTCGAGATTTTTAGCGTGGCAAGTTACTAGATAGTAGATCTTGTAAATGCTAACACGGCAGGCTTATACTCACAGCCTACGTCCGGTGAGTCAGACTACAGATAACCTGATAATAGAAACTCAAGTTCTACCTGTTGATGTGCTGAAGACGAAGGGGATTTTGGTGTCGGCGAATCGTCTCCGCTGTCATCATCATCAGAGATCCTGAACTCCAGATCCTCCGTGTACCTCTTTCTCTTCACCTGACGGCTGGAGCGACGCTTCTGATGGATGAAGAGGGAGAAAAAAAACGGGGTCAACGTTTTATTCGCTGGCTACGGTTTGGTAGCCCTTCCAGAAATTCTCATTAGATGACCTGTTACTTTGCTCCTTTCACGTGATTTATTAAAGATGCTCTCTAGTTTTAAAGCATCTTAAAGCAAAATGGGATTGTCAACACTTGTAGTGACAACAACAAGCATATTGTATACTTACTTTATATTAAATCAGTGGTGGAGAGGGGAAACTACGGGGCTGTGTGTGCGCTTATCTTTCACTGGCCGAGAAACAGACCTCATTTTCATTATTCATTATTCTGTTCCATATGGCCTTGCATGTTATCCATATTGACTTTGAAGAAAACATCATCCAATTTGTTGGGCTCAACATGTTTCCATATTATAGCAGTATGGAAAAAATTACTGTAAAGACCAGGTTAAAGGGGACATGCAGCTTTCCCATTTGAATCGGAGCCACGACTCTTGATGCAGCCCAAAGCCAGATGCTACCCTGTACACGGCACATAAATATAAAGCCGAATGCTGGTTCCTCTAAACATCACCGCACTCAAAAAGTCGACATTTTCGTTATCAAAAAAATGTATGCAGCAGCTGAAAAGTTGCTGACGGTGCGCGATGCGAACTTGACAGGGGGCTTGTCTGCTTGGTCTGTCAACACGGCTGGTTTACAACACAAACAGCAGATGCCTACTGGCTCGGTGCCTTCTATCTCTACAGGCCGTGACACTGAGGGATCTGTAGAGGTTTTATCGCCTTCTGTTTTTTTTTTTGCTGGGCCACCCTGGTGCACTGTATCGGCTGGAGTTGAGTTGGAGGCCTGGAAAGTTGACACAAGCGTCCAAACTCCTGCTCTGTGTTTCCTACCTGCACACCATCATCATCTTCTTCTTCAGGAGGAGAGGGGGGTGGAGACTTCACCTCCACGTCGTCGCTGACTGATGACTCTCTCTTCCTCTTAGAATCCTTCTTAGCAGCGCTAGCCCCGCCCTCCGACTCCACCTTTTTACTGCTGCAAGGAAAAGAAAGGAAAAAACAACCTTAAGATTAAGACAGAAAGTGGCTGCACACAACACAAACCCATTCTTCAAAGTCTTTTACAGACTACCAAGCGTTCACGTGTGTGCGCGCCCCTGCCTGTCCCAGGGCGATCGCCATGTTTGATTTACCCATTTAGAAATCATTAGTGTGCCTCGGGCTCTGGCACACAGGGGGTTAATATGATGAAAGACTGCATGGAGGCACAGGCAGCGAGGAGGCGAGATAGAGAGATACAGGCCCAGAGAGGAGGAGAGAGGGGGGCCCGGAGAGAGAGAGACACCAGGAGGGAGGAGGGGGGGAGGAGAGAGAGACAGGCAGACACTGAGCACAGGGGGAGGGGCTGAGAGGCCCCCAGGCTTCCTCTAATCTCTGGCATGGAAAGAAAGAGGAGCTGGCTCTATCTGTGAGTGTGCATTCACACCACAGAGGTGAGAGGACACTCAGCATCCCTCTGCTGTCTCTCAGGCAGCCGCTCACATTTATATCACTTCCAGCAGCAGACCAGAGGACGATGTGGGTCTCGTGACGCACTTTCAGTCTCTGTGGAACCGCTGGATTGCTGAACACAGTCAGGTTTGAATTCAAGAAGATGTGTGGACAATCTACGACATAACTCGCTCTCCAGTCCAGTGTTGCATTTGACTAGGGATGCAAATGTTGTGCACTTGTCTTAACAGATAGTCGGCATGGTCACAGTACACAGACCACTCTGCTGGCGGAGATAATCAGCCAGTAACTCATAATGACGCTACTGTAGCTCCCTTCAGCTCACCAGCAACACAAAAGCTGTGGCTGGTGGGCATTAAGCATCACAGAAGACCTCCTCATGGTGGCCCTTGACTTGCTTAACTCCCACAATGCTCTCCGCTTGCCAACATGGAAATGCTGTTAGCCCGAGTGACCACCTCCTCTGGTCGCTACTGTGTTAAACAATAAGAGGCTCCACCTGGTGGTCAAACCAAGTACTACAGCTAATGTACAAAACATTTTCTGACATCTTCTTCCTTAATGGTCAATATACTATTCATCTATTAACCCTTTAAGTCTTAGTGCGTCATCGACGACACATTTGGGAGAGCACACTTTGGAATACCGTAATTATGTCACCGTTTGCGCTATTGGAAAAAATCCAACGGATTCCTGGGGGGGTACGAATGACGACGTTGCGCTTTCCAGCCAATATAGTGTCATTACGGTAATTTAATTCGGATACGAACACTGTTGCGCTTTACAGCCAATATAGTGTCATTACGGTAATTTAATTCGGAGACAGTAATTTAATTTGGATACGAACATCGTTGCGCTTTACAGCCAGTATAGTGTCATTACGGTAATTTAATTCGGATACGAACACTGTTGCGCTTTACAGCCAATATAGTGTCATTACGGTAATTTAATTCGAAGACAGTAATTTAATTCGGATACGAACATCGTTGCGCTTTACAGCCAGTATAGTGTCATTACGGTAATTTAATTCGGATACAGTAATTAAATTCGGATAAGAACGTCATTGAGCTTTACAGTCAATATAGTGTCATTACGGTAATTTCATTCGGATACGAACACTGTTGCGCTTTACAGCCAATATAGTGTCATTACGGTAATTTAATTCGGATACGGTAATTAAATTCGGATACAGTAATTTCAATCGGATATGAATTAAATTACCGTAATGACCCTTTTGTAGTCAAAATAGGATAAAAAAAAGACCAGGCGAACATTTTGAGGCTCAAGTCTTAAAGGGTCAACAGCAATTAATTGATTAATCATTAACATCCCGACATCCAACGTCATGAAAAGCAGATGCTATTTTACTGAACATGGCAGGTACATTCAACAGTGATGAGCTGCTACAGGTCATTACCAGTTGCGGTCACACAGCCTCTCTCATTTCTACCACTTCCAGCAGCAGACACCATCTACACCTTCATAATTCATCATTAAAAGAGTAGCTTTGATTTGTACGTGCTTTCCATCAACGGTGCCCAAACACAGTGGGAAGCTCTAAATTCTTAAGAAACACCCCCACTGTGCTCAATGCACCTCGGGGATATTCACTGACAAGGAGCTACAGCCCAGTCTGTGGGTAGCTAATATATGCTGCCATGTATTTCTCTGTGTTCGATATATGGGGCAATGTGGAGCTATTGTAGTATGAACAACACAGAAAACAATACACTAGCTCTTAGTTTAAAGGTATGCACGTTTAATACATAGTGCATTTAATGTTCAGAGAGCAGCAATACCTAGAGGACACTCAATATCCCACCAGTTTACATCCACTGAAACACTTTATCCATTTGCAAAATATAAAATGCACCTTTTCAATTACACATCTAAAACTAGGGATGTCCTTAGCCCGATCCTTATATCAGCATAAGGGCCACAAGAAACTATGCCCAATCCGCTGTCACACATGTTTTTAATAATTTACTTAACATGTGCAGCAATATCAATCAATAATTCATTGATTGGCAATATAAATGCACCACATTTTTTAATTGGTCATGGGCTGACATTGCTGGCAGAGCAAAAGACATGTAAGGCAGCCATTACACATGCGACTGGGATATAAGAACAATGTCCTTATTAATCTGGACTTTAATACATGGGCGCTGGTTGGAGGTCATGCATACCCCTTTTCCACCAAGAAGAACCAGGTGCTAGTTTGGTGCTTAGTTGGTTCAAATCTCGTTCCTCCTAAGAACCGGTTTGCTTTTCCATTGGCAAGGAGCCAAGTTGGAGCCACGACATTGCGTCACCGTAAAACGACTACGCTTGAATGATTACATAGCAGTTAAACAAACGTAAAAAGTTCATGATAATATCGATCTTTATCTTTATAAAGATAAAAATCTTACTATGTTAAGCGCTATGAGATGACATATGTTATAAATATAATTAAATTGAATTGAATAGATCAGGCGGAGGTCGCGTGTTGCCTGGGTACATCCGCGATCGCGCTACTGGTGGGACACAATTGTACCGGATTTCAGCTCAACAGTTTGTGCACAACTTCCGTGTGTCCCAGGAGTCATTCCTATACATCTGCGATTGGACCAGGGACGTCCTGGAGAAAAAGGACACTAATGACCCCTTGTGTGTCTCTTTCCACCGTTGATCTTTGGTCACGATAACCCCGCCCCCAGCCCCTGATGTATTCTGTGCTTAGCTCTGACCCAGCAAAGAGTTGGTTCTTGCTAAGCATCAGTTTTTAGAACCCGTAGCCGGAGCTTACGCGATGGAAACACAAAGAACTGGTGCTAAGTCAGGCTCTGGCTCCGAACTAGCTCTGGAACCAGCTCAGTGGAAAAGGGGTTTAAGCCTCACAGAAGGCTTGGTGCCCCTTTGCTAGCTAAACCCCCACAATGCTCTCTACTTGCCAACATGGAACTGCCCACCTCCTCTGGTAATACAGCTAATCCATAATACTTGAAGAGTCTTATCAAAAATGGCAGACGCTAAATATTGAATGACTCGACTTGGATCAGGGCAAAAAAGAAAAAAAGCTTTTGAAACATCTAAAAAAAACAAAAAAACACGTTAAAATAAAATGAATAAACTTGCACCAAAGGCTCAGTTGCAAGTTATGGGAGATCCCAGGTTATGTGTTATAATGTGCAGGAGCAAAAGTGCAGTTTGATTTACTCCACAAACAATCTACGCCCAAGTACAAACAGCACTTTTCCCCAGACAACAGTAAAGTTTGGTTACAGCTTGTTGCTGCCTATAAAACTTACTCGTGGAATGAACTTTGATTGGCTACAGCTGTAATCTGCCACCAGTGATGTTTGTCACTTTAACGGCAACTCAAAAAGCAGGGCCACTGTTTTTCTGCACTGCCCTTTTGCTAGTAAAAAAAGAACGAGTCGAGCTAAAAAGGTTTCATAAGAGATTCGTTAGCATTGGGGATTAGCGGATAGGGCTAATTTGCAAACGTGGAACTGGATTGAAGTGGCCGTGTGAATCCAACTGTGCAGCAAAGATTACAACACGCTGGTTTATTTGAAAGTACGAACATAAAACATTTGCAGGTTATAAGGAGGCAAGTATTTGTTGTACTAACTTGGAATAAAACACAACAGCTGTGAGCGTTGTCCTCTGCAGCACTGTATGCCTGGATCTCTCTCTCTCTCTCCTGCTCTGTGCCTATGAGGCTCGTCCTCTCTCCAGCTCTGTGCCTCCCTCCCTCCCTCCTGCTCTCTCCCCCTCTCTCTCTCCCCCCTCTCCATCCTCACCCCCTCTGTCCCTGGGGCCCTTCTCCTTTCATCCTCACGCCAAGAGCAATCACCATCTCCGTGGTAACGGCTGGTCATGTGACCTGCACCTGTTCCTCTGGCTGGTCGCCACACGCTGGAGCCATCTGGCCACACACGCACACATGCACGCGCACACACACACACACACACTCACACACACACACACTCACGTCTCCACTTGGCTGCCTTCTCCCTTCTCTTCCTCCGAGCTTCTTCTTCTTCGTGGCCTCACTTCTCAATCACCTCTCTCCAGCTTCTTTCTGCTCGGTCCATCTCTGCTCTCGTCTCGTTTTAACTCTGAAACTCTCCTCCAGCAATCTGCCTCTTATTCTCTGTCCGGTTCAGTTGTCTGGAAATGCTTTAGCTGTGCGAATGAATCAACTTGTGCGACGATACACAACTGCCTTAAATCAGCTTCTCTGCCTTTATACATTAGGAATACGCCATTCTTGTGATTCTGAGCAGCAAATTTGTATTACGCCTAAAGTGTGGGTGTTAAGAATATAAAGAGAATATGAATGTTAGTACTTATAATACAGATAAGGTAGGAGTGGTGTCTATTAGGGATGGACTGATACTGGTAATCAAGAAAGGCCGATATACATTACATCTTATATATTAACAGTATGTGATAGCTTCGTCATCCATACCCAGGTTACTTTATTAATAATCATTTCTATAACTGAATACAAACGATAGGAATCAGGGTGATGACGTCAGAGCATACGCATACGTGATGCTAGGCCGCTCTCCTCCATTTACTCAATTGATTGAGATTGAACGGTGTGTGTCTGCTGTTCTTCTGTTTTGTTTTTCTTTCACTCTTCTACCCCTTTTATTGCCCACTAAAGCCCATATCTTAAAGTATTATGTGGTATGGTTCTCCAGAATCTGTTTCGAGGCAATCTGTGGCTGCCTCCTAACTTAGCTGCTAGCTGTTAGCGTAGCCTTAGCCACTGTGAGCAAGCCAGTTTCCTGATTTGTGGCGATGGTTCTGCTTTCTGTTCAGTTTTTGCGGGTTGTGTCTCTGCTAGAAAGATGTGTCTGTCAGTTAGAGTAGACTGCTAAAATAAACCTTACTTTAGGAAGATGTAACAGGTATTCCTGATAGCATTAGCAACAGGCTAGTGATTGCCTTAGCCTAGCGCTGTCGGCAAAATAAGTTCCGGTTGCTCCAACAAGTGAATTTTTCTGGTATTTTCAGTCTAACGGGCAAACTGGGCATGCTTGTAGAAGATTGTGGTGTTTCTTACAATTTCATTAGCATCTGCTACCTTCCAAACACTGGTCGCTCTGAAAATGGGCTCATCGGTCCCTCTGTGTAAACAATAGCTTTCAGTGTTGTTTGGCTGTGAGTTCTAACATCGGACAGTGTTGCGGGCGGGACATTGCACCACAGAGTGACTACAGAGAAAGAGAGAGTCAGCTGCATCAGAGCCAAAGCAGCACATTTAATTTAATTTATCAGTAATCCTTTAATAAAAATACCACTACAGATAATCGGAAAAATGACGAATATCGGCCACGAAACTTGTCAAGACAGATAACTGATCCCTAGTGTCTATTAGGGTTGTTCCAATCTGATCTCAAAGATCGCGGTAGAGGCTGACGAAGGTATTTGTTTTTTAACTAATCAGTATTGGTACGAGCCGAAGTCCAACTGTCCATTTACATCCGCTGTCAAACAGGTGTCGTGGAGGGCGAGCACAATTTGTGAACTGTGAATCTAAATCTGAGGTTCATACTGAATTATGAATCGTGTGTCCCGTTGATTTTAAATCCATCTGTGAATATCACCAATTCTTATTTATCCATCTACAATTCATTAATATTTTACCATTTTGGCAACTGCATGCTGTTTGAGGTGGTAAATGGATTGAATGCACAAGTTACAGTGTCAAGAAATAAAACCCTGAAGGATATAATCAGAACAAAGTGAACTTTGTCATATTAAAAAAGGCTTTTGTTGAGCTGCCAACTCAATCAAACAGCTTACTCAACCAAAAACCTCTCAGGATGAATTTCATTTAATTATCATCATTTAGTCTTAAGCTGAAAACACTGCACCAGTCTTCAACAAACACAGACCTGGACAGAAAGCAGGCTTCTGTTAGGTGGGTCTGACAGAGAGGGAGGTGGCTGCTGATGTAATCTTGCTGCTAGAAAACGCTGATAAAACTTATTAAATCAGTGTTGAACTGCAAAAAAAAAAAAGAGGCCGACATGCCAATCATGATATTAAACATGTCCATATAAGGCTAGTCCTGTCCAGGTGTACACATAAGCTCCTCCCTCTCCCTCCCCAATGCCTCTCGCTCACTCTGCTGTATACTCCTGGGCTTATAGCATGGCATTCACACATGCTGGCCAGCTGTGGGGTGTGTGTGTGTGTGTGTGTGTGTGTGTGTGTGTGTGTGTGTGTGTGTGTGTGTGTGTGTGTGTGTGTGTGTGTGTGTGTGTGTGGGCTGCAGTCACCCCGTTGTTGTGGAGATGGATGGCAGCGGCCCAG
>OMNN01087246.1:4275-30855 GCA_900302755.1 Chromis chromis
GCCAACTGGAAAAACCCCTAAGGCACATTAAGAACTCTTTGGTAGAGATAAAGATAAAGAACAAATTCTGAGCCTCACCGTTAAGGTTTCCTTTTAATCTAAATGATACTAATATGAAAAAAAAGACTTCTAGATAAAAACAATAATTCATAAAATAAAACATCTGTTGTCAGAGTTTGTGCTTATTTGTGCGCAACATTCTTTTTTCCCATTTCAAAAAAGCTTAATGGAAAGTTTCATTCATAACTACAAAGAGATGAGGAGCATACGCAGGGCATGTACAAAGATGCATGCCTTTGGTAATACAACAAAAGGTAGAGGAAGAGTTACTTCAATCAATACTTGTATGTAAGCAGTTGGTTAAATGACATGCAAAATGAGAAAGGAGTCGCCTGAGATGAAGAGCGTATGCCATGCCAGGCAGCTCCTCTCAGCTCAAAATGTTTTAGCATCTTTTAGCTAATTGTTTTGGTTTTTGGGCCTGCAACTTCACTGCCTTGATTCAGTCACACTGCTCAGACCAACTCTGGCTCCAGCAGCAGGCAGACTTTTTTTTAGTGGAAAAGCTCTAATTAAGTCAGAGTATGCTACCTGCCAGCATCCAACAGAAGACCGACAAAGTTAGCGATTAACTGGTAAACACAGCGGAACATTTAGCAGTTTATAGCAACATTTAACTAAGGAGTTGCTGTAAATGAAATGAAAAGGGAACATGAATGGTGGATGCTACTATTGTTGTAGGGGTGTCTGGGGTGTTAATGAGCAACTATTAGCTCGTTAAGTTCATACAGGCTGTTTCAATGTCCCCAAGTTGCCAAAACAGGAAATAAGAAAAATGGACATAAAGAGTTTTGTGTAATTTTCCTGAACCGAAAAACTTTACATTAGAGCTACTTTGGGGACATTTGGGACAGATGTTTAGGTTGGTAGCTAAAGTTCTCTTGCACCAACAAGCAGCAGGGTTTATCATGAAATGTGTTGAGTTGTGTTTACATAGAAAGAGTTTCATGTGCATGTCTGACAGAACAGTCCTGCTGTCTACATAGGCAGCATAATGGCTGACATTTTATACTTGTGTAAGCAAAATAATTATGTAACGCTTCGAATTTATTTCCTTCGTTTTACGCAAGTAACTACCACACACAGTGACTGTTTACTGAGCGCTGACTGCTCTGCTAACATTGCTAACACTAAGTCTTCTATGTACTGTAGATACGCTGTGAGAAACACAAGGACTCACTCTGCAACGATTCCTACCACATACAGACTCAGTCACTATTAAATGGTAAATAGTAAATGGTCTGCACTTATATAACGCCTTTTTCTACCTTAGCGGTACCCAAGGCGCTTTACAATGTGTTTCGCATTCACCCATTCACACACCAATGGCGACAGAGCTGCCATGCAAGGCGCTAATCTACCATTGGGAGCAACTTCGGGTTCAGTGTCTTGCCCAAGGACACTTCGGCATGTGGGGGGGGCCGGGGATCGAACCGCCAACCTTGCCATCAGTGGACAACCCGCTCTATCTATTATCACAATATCCCAATTACAAATTCCTGTACAGCTCACTATAAGTAAAAACATTACATGTTGGCGTTAACACAAATGATGAGCTACCATCAAATTCTGTTAAAAACAGATACAGTAGAATTGTATATATTTTTCAAAATTCTACCTTTGAAAAACAAATATCATTTTAAGCCTGATGTGTGTTACAGCGTCTGATTGTAGTTGAGCAGAGTTGGACTTTGAGTCGTCTCAATACTGAAGCATCCACAGGAGCTGCATGTCCCGCTGCTGCTGACGGCCTCCAACAGACAAAAAGAAAGAGGAGAGAAAAACAGTAATGGAGGGAGGGATGGAGGGAAAAAGCATGAAGGGTAAACAAAAACAAACACAGACATCAAGAGTCATTGAAGCAGTGTGTGAGAGCCACGTGAGGCAGTCCACCCTATGGAGAAAACAGCAGCTGGTGTGTACACTAACAGCCCTACAGGGGCTGTGGCCTCCACAGCCTCAACTATGGAAAAGCAGAAAGGAGAGATGGGAGGAGGGCTGGGTGATGGAGGGGGATGCTAGGGGCTAAATGGGGTGAGCAGTTAAGCCTTGTTGGTTACAGTATTGGCAGGAACGCAATGATGGAAATGGGAGGGGGTGTGAGGGGTTTTACAGTCCATCTTAAAGAGAAAAATATGGGGAGTGATGGGTTTTTAAAAGATAACACAATAAGTTTTAGATTGAGTCGCCACAAGCTATCATTTAGTGTAAGTTTAAAAGAAAAATAATTCCTTTATATTACTATTTGGACTGTATTTTGGTAGTTCTAGCCATCATTTTAATGTGCAATGAGAAAAACCATGGTACTTACCAAGCTGATTGCTAACATTTTGCACTAAAAAGAATCCAAAAGGGCAGATTATCATATAGACTTCAAATCAGCCTCCATGTTAAACATATTTCTATGACAAAATCCAAAAAGTTGCTTGCTTTTCTAAACCAAAACATATCCAACTTGTCATCACAAACAAACAAAAAGCAGAAGTGCTGCACATTTGAGTTGCTGAAACCAGATGGCATTTTTGGTGAAATGTGACAACTCAAAAACTGTGACAAATGAAAAAATAATGCAAGTTTTGGATGAAAACATTTCCACAGTGGTCTGCGTTTTGGGAAATTAAAACTGTCGCTCACTTATGTCCACTGTTGTACCACACAGGTCTGGACTGGATCTTGTGGTTTGGTTCTGTTTTAAGCAGAAAAGGGAAGTCACTCAATCTATGGTAGACATCAATCTATAGTAGACATCACGCTCAACAGCAACAGTCTGCCAAACATGTCCTAAAGGTTCATCCACAAAGCTTCTGACAACTACTTCATTAAATCTTGTCTACTTTTACTTACTTCTTTCACAGATCTTTTTTTATGAACCCATTCTAAACAAAACCTTGTAGTAAAATACAACAGTAAAGCTGTACGATATTCAATTTTATAAAATTTCTCAGTGTTCCACAAGAGCATTGTGTATGAGTATGTTTGTGCGCTTCTAGCACCACTCCCTGTTCTCGTCCCACATCGTCCTTTATCTTCTTTATCTCTCTGTATTTCTCTCTCTCTCTCTCCATTTCAATATTGAAGAGAGTTTTATTAAGGGCTAGACTCGGATGTGCTGAGGCGCTCTCAGTAATTTTCCTACAAAGTGCTTTAATCCATCACTCGGCCAACATGTGGCCTTTGCTGCCATACATCATCTAAGCCCACAGAGAGAGAGAGAGGCAGAGGAAGAGAAAGAGAGGGAGTGGTAGCATAATTTCTGCTCTCCTCCTCCTTCTCACCCCCCATCTTCTTCTTTCCTCGTTCTTCTTCTCTACCTTCATCTCCCGCCAGAGTTTCCCACCTGGGAGGGAAACCACATCTTCTCCACATATTCCTCAGTCAAGTCCTCTCTCCATTTACAAAAGAGAGTGAGGTATGTGCGAAGATGGAGTGAGGAGGGGAGGGGTGGGTAGTAAGCAAACGGAGAGAGCGAAAATGAAAGAGATGGAGATAGGCGTGAGTGAATGAGTGAGTGAATGAGTGTGTGAGGCTGAGAGAGAGAAAGAAAGAGATAAGGAAAATGGAGAATAGCTTACTGGAATGAATGAAATTGGGGACAAAAGCGGGTGATAGGGAGTCAGTGTGTGTGTGTGTGCATGTATATATATGCTGTGCACGCTGTATGCACAAGGTGTGTGCTTCTGTACTTGTGTGAGGAAATAGAAATAGGCAGAGAAGGAGAGGAGATGAGGGAGAAAAAAGTGCTGCATTTCCCAGCATGCAGCTGGTGCAGCGTTGCCCTCTGTGTTGCCCCCGGCCAACACCTGCTTCCATTTCGCTTCCTCCGCCCTCCTCGTACTGAGGAGCAGCAATGAACTCTGGGCCCCCTGACTAATGGAATGGGCCCTCACTCCCAACCATTAGAGGATTGGTGTCCCTTTTGGCGCCCCTGGGTGCCCTATGGTACAGAAAACTGAGAGGAAGGGGAGAGGGAGAAGATGGTGGCAGGTCGCCTTTTTTCTTTTGCCCAACGCACACACACACACACCTGGTCATAATATAACAGCCTGGAGTAATCCAGCCAGAGTAAGGCTTGACATAGCTTAGCATCTGACTGAGGCTATTTCTGAGAGGATATTAGAAATTCTGAATCGGGTGCAGCGCTACGAGGTTTCAGAGAAGGAGCTCTCTGAATGTGTACGACAGCGGCCCCGGCTGATCGTGAAGCATTGTGTGATTTCATTTAGCCGGTAAATCCAGTGCTCTACCTCAATTACATCTGCTTTACTCAGATGGAAAACACACCTCGAGTGTACAGAGGGAGGGAAGGGAGGAGAGGGGAGGGGATGGAGGGTGGAAGCATGGAGCGGATTGGGGATTGAATCTCTCGATGAGCTGATAGCACGTCCGCAGACAGCGAGCCAAGCTGTGTCGCAGTAATGTTATGCTAATGATATGGTAATGATATGGTAATCTGCCGGCAGTATTCCACCTCACTGGAGAGAAGGGGAATCTGGGAGGCCTTTCACCATTGGATGGAGACCAGGGACTTCCTGAAGTCAGAGTTCAAGACAAAACCCTGCGTGTGCGCGCACACATAGACACGGATATGCAGGCACTTAATTGTTGAAGCAGTGATCTCAGCTAAAATAATAGTAATGCAAACCGCCGACCTAATCTGCCTTTAATCGGATTTGCAAACTCTTAAGTAAGCAAGAAATAATACCTGTAAACAATGCAGTATCATGTGATCCAACTTAAAACTGGGTCGGCTGTATTGTGAGGGAGCCTGCAAGCTTTATCAGCGTGTAATATCAAGACGCTGTGGTGTTGTTCTGTGCTGACATAAAGCAGACACAAAATCATCTAGTTTAGATCGTGATCAGGTTCTCTTTTGTCACTGTGCGTGAAACCCTGCACCTGTGATGGTTGCCATTACCTGTCTAGTCAGAGCAGCCTGTACATGGCTTGCAATGATTGCAGCACACCACCACAGCTTTGGTTGGAGATGAGATTCACCATTGTATGTCAGGAGTCTCTGATACTGACACATCAATTTATTTACATTTTGCTTCATTTCCCTGCATCTCATCTGACTGGAAATGAGTTCATTTGCCTTTTTAAAGGATTGTTGACAAACTATAAGCCATCTTTAAACATTTGTAAATTAGCAAATAGCAAGACATGAGATAAATGTGAATGGATCGACTCACTATCACTTTGACACATTGAAAAATCACAAAGACTGACGGGAAAGGCTTCACTACGTCTGCTACCAAAAAGGCACCTGCAAAAAGCAACTGCAATGCATCACAGGGAATCTGTCTGTGTGGCATAAAGACATCATCTCGGGTATTTTGCTTTGTTTTTCTTTGTATTTTACAGTTGCAAAATGGATATGTCAAGTCTGCACAATGGAGAGACGCAATGACATTTTCCTGGATGCTGTACACTAAATCAAAGAGACCAACAATATGTTGAGTGCCAGCATGGAGACATTTGATTCCCTTTCCACTCATGCGGCATTACCGCCGGAATGCCAGCAGACATCACAATCCTCCCAAGCTGGCATTGGGCTTGTCAGACTTTTCATTCCACTTCAATGTTTTCAAAAAAAATAATATATCACAGCAAATTGTGAAGCCTCTGCTTCCACTTGATACACGATATTTGCTGCACGCAAGGCGCAAATCACAGGTGACACAATTAAAATAGGTTTGACTTAACAAAGGCGATTTAGTGTCAGTGACATTTAGCATCAGCCTCTGGCGACAGACAGGTAAAAGAAGCCAGTCAGCAGATTGGACCTGGGGGGATCGTGAAACGGGGGGTTGACTGAGGCTCTTCTCTGGGTATGATGTTGCTGGATTGGACACCTTATTAACACACAAACACACACTTGGTGTAAATACTCGACAATGTGCTATTATAGGATTACACCACAGCATACTATCAGTGATTTCTACATTCCTACATTATTGCTCCACTCTCTCATGTACAACCAAAATATGAGCTAAAAAAACGCATATTGCAAATATACGTTATTTGGCGCCGTCTATGCATAAATACAGTGAAGTTTATGTAAACAGAAAAACACATTTGCTATTGTTTTGGTCCTTACAAATGATCACTGCATCGAGGGACTATCATTAGTGTATAAAAGAGCAGAAAACAATGCAGGAAAAAGCAGAGGTGTTTGTGTGCATACATGAGGGACAATGAGAAAGAGAGAGAGAGAGAAAGAGACGGGCAGAGAAGAAGACAGAGACGGGGGTGGACTGTCCAATACACTCCTGATAAAGGTCAAAGAGATGTTTTATTCATGATCCAGGCAGCAGCAGCAGCAGCAGCAGAGGCAGCAGGGCCAAGGTTGAAATGAGCTCGCGTCCCCATTTCCCCAAGGCAATGCTGCACACAGCCTCACACCAGGCCAACGGACACTCCCCCCTAACCGTTATCAATAATGTCAAAACGCGCATACACACACACCGACCAGTATCACTTATCAATACCTTCAAGTCACAAAATAAATGGAAGACTGCCAAAAGACAACAAAGTGCCTTGCACTTAAGATAAATGAGGTGCAACTGAAACCTCTGACTGGGACTTTTGGAAGTGATGTCATATTTTCTATGATTTCTCACATGTAACGTTTATCTACAACCAATTACATACAGAAGTACAAAAATGAAAAAGAAAATATCTAAACATCTAAAATGCATGACATCTATTTCACTGTTTTGCTTTAATCTGTTAAAATACAACTACCTGTATGCTTTTTATTGCATTTTATGGGTTATCCTCACTGTATTTATGGTCACACACTTACACTAGATGGGTGCTTTACCATCTGAAATGTTCACAATGGATTGCTTAAACAATGTTTTTAATTCAACAGTACATTTTATCCTCAGAATCTGTGTTGATTACTCGGTCTTTACATTCGAAAGAAGAAGTCAAATAAAAGAATCCCTTTTAAAACCCTGAATATAACAGAGCACAGCAGGATTGGATGTCAATTCATAAGGGCTCTTACCTTTTAAATATTTCTGACTGTGAATCTTCATGAAAGATTCACAGTCAGGAGAATCAGACGAAGTTCATTTCAAAATCTCTCATACCCTCGAACCTCGTCTTTGAACTTGCTCTGACAAAAAAAAAAAGCAGAACTTCTGTATTCTACCTAACCAAGACCTGCTCTGAGCCCTTATTTTTTAGTGAAGCCGTGAACGTTTTTTGAGGGAGCTGACATACTTTCAGACTCAACAACCAAAGTAACCTTTAAAGTATTGATGTGGATAAATCACATCTAGTCTTCTGACAAATGGAAAGATTTCAGCATGACAGATTAAAACTCAGGCAAATAGGTAAAGACCCAATCATCTCCAAAGACATTCCACCGGAGCTTATTCCACATATAGGAGTTTCTCACAGGCTTGGTGAGACAGAGGTGTGTGTGTCTGTGCATGTGTGTTCCTTTTTAGGAGCATGTATGTGTCTTTTTATACGTTTGTGTGTGTATGTGTGGACAGCCTTCTCGACACGTCTTTGATCAGATATGAAATATTCAGAAACGCTGCTGTAATTTGATGAAAGTCAGATATCCCTCAAATAGGAAATAGAAGTCAGCACTTTGGCAGCTCTTGAGAAGAAGAAAAAAAAAGAAGCCCTCAGTGACTGGATTTTGAAAATGTAAATTGCAGGCCCATAGGTGGAGGTAATAACAGAGGTTTTAAACACGCACTGACCCGTTGTATGAACTCCAGTCCGTGCTGCTTGGCCAAAGCTCTGGCTGCTCTGGTGCCTCCATCCATTTGCACAGCGTAGAAGACATGGCGATTGGTCCCATGATGCCCCTCTGTGGTCACTAGTTTCCTCTGCAGCAGGCAGCCAAACACCAGCACAAGTGTACTGAACATGGAGCCTTTAAAAGGAGATTTAGGAGAAAAAGATCGACTGGTTATTAAAATGCATTTACTGAACTTACTCGTGTAAATTATGTATGTTTTAGGCCACTTTTCCAGCGATAGCTCACGTTGTTCAATTACATATTGATGTTTCGAGTCTATATTCAGGAGAAAGTATGCCATCCTACTGCAAGCTTTCCATAAAACTGACATGATTAAGCATCACAGAGTGACGAAAAGCATTTTCTATAGGGCTGCATCTGTAATTATTCGTCATTACTCGATCTGCAGTTTATTTAATGTATGTAAAATGTGAGAAAATAGTTGGAAAATCCCCTCATCATTTAACATGTAACATCATCAAATTGTAACCCATTTCAATTTTACTCCACCAACATTCAAAGACAATAAGATTACGCTGATGTATGACAAAGAAAAATTTCACATATGAGAAGCTGGACCAACCAAACATTTGTCATTGCTGCTTGAAAAATTACTGAAATGATGTTATAATGAAATAGTTTCTGCTCTTCATGTCAGACATTGTTTTCCTTTCGCAAACAGACATGCAGCAGTATTTAGCATCCCACTGGACATCCTCACTCTTCATTGGTTCTTTACATTGTCTAAGAAGAAAAACTGGCAACACATACATCTATATTAGAAAAATACAAACACCTACGATATAAAATATTACCATAACACTTCAAATACCATCTAACTACACAAATGAGTTTATAGAGTGTGGGATTCAGCATCTCAGTGCAGAGTATTGAACATTGGCAATTGTGAAATAATTTGCCCACAGCCACCTCCTCTGTACTTTTGCATTAAATCCACTGTGGCTGCCACCTACAGCATGTGAACCACCCACCTGTAGCCACACAGAGTGAAACGTCCAGGAGAAATCTTTCACCCTGCGCGATGAAAGCTAGAACTCTGGCATCGGGGGGCCCCAAGCGAGACAACACACTCTCTCCAGTTCCCAACCCACACGTTTAATCTCCTGGCCTTGATGCAAATGCTTCTGAGAGCAGAAAAACTGCAGTGCTCTCATTGTGTGAACTAACTTCCTTCTTTAAGCAAAACAGGAACTTTATCAGTCAGTCTCTATGCGTGTACTTTCCTGTTAACAATGACGGAACAAAAAGTTGTCACCTCAATCTAATCGGCATCTACTCGACAAGTAAAACACCCAATGTATTATTGGAAGAATGCAGTGTTCAGGCATATTAATTGCTGAAACTCCCACTCCCTTCTCCAGATTATGCAATCAGCATTTACTGGTGATCCGTGAAGTTGGTCAATTTGTTTTTCAGTGCATTTGTTTATATTGAATTCAATTAGCAGAGCCATTAAATAAAGTGTAACATTTAGGCCAATTGCTTCCCACATGTATGTCTACTGTTCATACAAACAGCTGTTAAACTTGGTTGCATGTAAATAGCTGCAGGTATTAGTCTTCAATGATATTACACTACACACGATTGTGTTGTGGGATGTTGCAATTTGCTAACTCGGGCTTCTGAAAATTGTGACGGAGGATTTTTGTATTTTCTTCAATTTTATGCCCCCAACAGTTCATCATTTTATCAATAAATTTATCAATAATAAAGATATTTGTTAGTCGCAGGGTTAATTCTTAATATGCAATATATCTGGAGTCTGAAATCTTGGTACTTTTTAGTCTCTTCCAGCAACTTTACTTCCAAAATACACCTACAAACATACAGTAAAAACTCCAAACCAGAAGATTAAGATATCTCCTCCTGTAAGTAATTCTGCTGTGTGTTTATCTGACTTGTCGTCAAAAGCAAAGTGCATCCTCCTGCAGCATTCCCCCCTCTCCCCCAAAACAACAAACAATGCAGCTGACCACTGTTTAAAGTCTACAGCATCATTCTGCTCCTATCTTCCAAGCCACTGATTGAAATCGATAACCTCACTTGGGGCTCGAGCCCCAGTCAATCCCGCTGAGGTGCGGGGCTGGGAGCGAACACCCCACCCAGCGAGCAGCAGGCCTCGGGCAGAGACAGAGTAGACAGGGGGGAGAGAGAGGGAGGGAAGAGAGGGAGCACATGAGACTGGCGTACTGGAGAGCCACATTGAACAGTGTCAGGGCCTCGGGGCCTACTGGGACGCTGATAAAGTACCTGGACATTTTTATAGACAAACTACTTATTTCCATCCTCATATCGCTTGGGAAGACTGATAACTTTATATTCCTCTCAGGCAGAGGAATGAAAGGGAGGGGGGCCCTTTCAGGAGTTTAATTGATCAAACTGTAGCCACAAGGGTTTTTTTTCTGGAGATAAAAGAGACTAGCACTCGCCCCTGTACAATACAGAGATCTTTTAGGAAGCAGACCCAATGAAAAAAAGAATGTAACTCATTATGCAAAGTCATTACAGGCCTCTGACTATACTCCTTAAAGAGGAGGAGTTAATGGTGAAATTGTATTGTACGGGATTTTCAGAGGTCAAACTACCGGTCATAGGATAACATTATTTTACAACGTCCACATTATTAGCCCAACCAAACTTTTCAGATGGCTGTTTTGAGGTCAGGCTTAAACAGCGAGACTCTTACAACAGTAAAATATCAAGAGGGCAAGTTTCCATTTCAGAAAGCATTCACAATAAAACTGAATAGAATAGAAACTTATTGTCTCATCAGAGCAGGAAATTTGTCTTTGTGTCATCAATCAACACTAAAAACACAATAAAAACAGCAATCATTCCCATCTCAGATCATCAGCAGTACAGCAACATTAATGCAAAAGTTATAAAACCTCAGCTATTTTGGGACAAAGGACACATTGCCCAGCAAAAACCAGAGACTCCAGAATGTTACTGATGCTGGCCAAGAAACAGTCAGCAAAACCATCTTTACACTATGATTTTGTATAGATTGACCTGACTTGTAAGGCTTTATGAACATAGGTGGATTGTGTTACCTCTGGACAGAGTTAGGCTAGTTGTTTCCCCATTTGCTGCACATTTACAATTCTATGCTGCAATGCAAAGAGCCCTTGAGTAAAGCCTTACACCCCTACTAGCAGCTGATCTGTGGCTGGCATTGCAGTGGACTTTCCATTTTTTAATTATTTGCAAGCATTAGCCCACCAATCATGGCTGTGTGCTTGATGAACATTTTCCTAACTCTACTCTTAGCTTCGTTACACCTATTAGGAAAGGACAGTTAAGGTGCTTTCAGACAGTGATGGATGCTACTGCCGACATTGTTATGAATGTAAACAAGGCAGCAGCTTAAACAGGTTTATGATTCTGAGCATGATATATAGAAGGGTACTTTAAAAAGTTCTAAGCCTCATCAGAAAACATCACAGGAGAGAGATTGTTTTAGCATTATTTTTTTTAACCTTCAGTTTCAAAGCACTTGGTCCAAGATTGTTCAAGCTTTGCTATCCCTTCGCGGAAGAAGGTCACATCTTGAGCCTTGCAAGTGGGATTTCAGTTTGGGAAACACAAGTCCAACGGTGCCAGGTCAGGTGAGTAAGGTGCATGGGGCAACAGTTCAAAGCCACATTTGGCTGCTTCTTCCACCTGTGCTGTGTGGACGCCGGGCACATTATCCTGGAGCAACAACACTCCCGACATGAAGCTTTCCTCTCCTTTTTCCTTTGATGGCTTCAAACATTTGAGTCTTTGTGGACAGTGATAAAAAGGCATTATAGTATACAGTCATGCCCCAAAATAAGAGTTACACCCCTTTGCTTTTGAATGGGGCAGAGAACTTTTTGAAGTACTCTCATGTACTCCACTTCACACTCCATCTGCAGTGGCTAGCGTAGTTTCATGAAGCAACTTAGCAGCAGTTAGCTAGGTAGCTGAAAAGGGTGGGGCTCAGTTGGTTCAAGTAAGCTGCCTAGCCTTGTTCTGGACGTATAAAACATAAAGGAAAATGCTTGATATTATTCTGTTACACTCTGTATAGTTATAAAATGAAAGGATTCATTTATATTTTCTAGTTAGACAAACTTTTAGTACTTCCTGTCAGTTTTGGTGCTCCACAAAATGCAGGTGCATAACTAGTGCTAATATCAACCATTCAGGTGTGCTAGATTTTGTGCATGCTTGTTTGCTAATATGCACTGCAAAACAACAGGGCAGTACCAAGTAGTGCAGTATATTTTCAGCACAGCTCCACCCAGTTACTACATGCATGGGGGCTAATCAGGCATAAATGGGAAACACCTGTGGCGGTGTATAGATATGACCATTATTATATTTTACTATGTGACACTGGTTTCAGCAGATGTTGCTTCTATTGCAGTCTGTCAGTGGTTATCCATATGTTAGCTACAGTATTCTCTCCTTTACACAGAGTTCATTAAGTCTATCTGGAAGCCTCAAAAGGCTGCAAGTAATTACAACACCAGGTTATCACCTTAACATAATAAAGTCCCACTGCATCCATTATAGGCATCAAATCATTTTATACTTCGCTGCTATTAAAAGGGGAGGTGATGTGGATTAATAACTGCTTTGGAAAATGGATGTAAATCTAGTTTACAATCAGCACATTGTTAGCTTTGAGTCTAGAACTGTGGTGAAATTTCTCCAGACAACAAAATCCCACCTGGTCCAGTGCACCAAAGCCTGGAAACGAGGCTAGGCTTCATCTGAGGGAGAGGGGAGGGGGTGTGTGAAACAGGTTCAAATCCCACTCCCTCTATGTGCCACAGTGGATTGAAAGGATAGAATGGGTTTGTAGCGTAGGAACAGAAAAAGAAAAGCATTTACCTTTCCCATCCAGGCGACAGAGCCCTCACACAGACGGACTGCCTCCTGTTGAAAGCAGAGCGGGAGGCTGATGCATCGTCTAGAAAGGAAAAAAATCCCGACGCGTCCATTTTTGCTGTCTCCGCTGACTCCTGGTGATAAAAGATGCAAATTAGAGCATGCAAAACGCCGCATCTATCGTGCATCTCCTCACTGGAGAAGTCAAACGTGCAGAAATAACGATTTGTAAGTCGGCAAAACGCGCACATCCACGGCGTGTGGCGGAAGGGGGGATTTTTTGTAAAGATGTGAGAATGCATTAGAATGCAAGAAATGATGTGATGGCGAGAGGGACTGTTGGGAGAGACAGATCTGCATATGGAAATTAGGGTTAGCGTGGTTAAAATTCGACTTAAAACGCTGCTTTATTCTGTATTAATTTGGGCGGAACCGCAGCAGTGAAGCAGAAGGGACAGTGACGTGACATGGAAAAGTCAGGGAACAGGTGCTTTAATTCAGTTAGGTTAAAAAAAGATAGTAATTGAGAACTTTGATACATGTCGTCGCAGTGCAGTATTCAGGATACAGTAGTCTTTAACTTTCTACGGTATTTAACTTTTTTGTATGAGCTGAGTTTCGACTTGAACTGTGTTAACATAGAGAAAGTAGCATTTTTAGCTAATTACTTTTAGTGTTAGGAGGGACCTCGGCTCCGTTACTGGTATATAGTAGAAACTCAGTTTGCTTTTTAACACACCGCTTGAGAAATACAGACGGTGAAACCAGTATAAGACCATTAAATGAGATAAAAGCGACAACTACTAACTCTACCTGAGTAAGAATGCGACGAAGGAAGCACTTTGCAGTGAAAACTCTTGTTGTGTGTGCCGCTGGATGACTAGGTCACGCCCACTGTGAAACTTCGGACCAATCACCGGCCTCGGAGCGAGTTTGCGCATGCGCGAAGCGACGGCGCGGGAGAGCCTGAAAACCCAAACAACGGAGTCATGACAGCTGTGTAATCTTTATGCGTTACTGCTTTAAATTTAGCCGATATAACACCGTGTAAGAAGCCCAAATACAAGGTTAGTCGATGTTTCATTGACGTGTGTGTAATGGAGGCAATGCTTTGTGTGGTTTCGCCATTAGAAATCCTGTTTTTTTTTACTATACTAACGCTATCTATACGTGCATTAAACATAACGTTATTGCTAGAAAGTTAGCTTAGTTAAGGCTAACATAATCACGATGCCCCCTTATCTACAGGAAAACGCATAAACAGAGAGAAACAGACACTGCAATGAGTGAATACACCTCTTATTACTGCTGCTGATTATTACACAAACTCGTGTCCTGTACGCTGCATTAAGTGCTTGCTAGTCAGTTAGCCATGCTATTTATATAGAAAATAAAATGCCAAATCAAGTATACAGGTCAGTTCATACAAATGAAATCATTTACTGTAAGTACGTGACTGTCCTCTGAATATTGTGTGTCTGCTCATGTTAGTTTTAATATAATACTTTAGGTTGCACAGTTTAAACGTGTGAAGTTATTTAGTGTATGATATTGCAGTGTATTGCGTTGTGTAGCAATACTTGAGATTGGATATCTTGTTTTAAACATAGAGTATGTATATATTTAATCTGCTTTTCATTAGGGCATCATCTCAATACCGTATGTGAATGACTACTGTTATGTAATGACTACCTCAGAATCAGCAATCCTGTAATATCTCTCCACTGTGCTTATTTTGTCATTAAAGGTGAGACTGATTCTGCACTGACAGCATGGCAGATGACTTCAGCCAGTCCCTCACCCCACCAGTTTCCCCTTTCGCTGCAGACAGCCTATGTGAGCTGACTCCTGCCCAACCTCCGTGCTTCTGCTGCGCGGAAGTTAAAGATGACCCCACAGGAGCACTTTCCACAGAGGGATACACAGCAAGAGGCTCCCTGAAACGGTACATTCAATGTCTGTCAGTTTGCCAATAATCATATCTAAACCTCTTTCCTCACTTGGAGATCAGCAGTTTTCACTCTACCTATTCTGTGCCCCTGAAAATTGTCTACAGCAGCATCTATGCAGTATTCTGAGAAACCTTTTTTTCTGGAAACACACATTAATGTTGATTTTTTTTATTTTTTTAATTAGTATGTAACATGTAATTCCAATTGCATCCAATGTGATACTGTTGCAGCAAAAGTCACTCTGGCAGAAGAACCTTTGTAAATAAACGCTTACTGTTGCCAATGCATCCACTCTTTAGGCTGTTGTTGCGTCTCGACCCAGCCCCTGCAGACTATGAGACGGACACAGTGGACATTTTTGGCTTTCCCTGGGTAACAGAGACGGCACTGGTGGAATCTACAAAGCTACTCTTTGGTCTGTTCAGGTAAGTCAAGATGTAAAACAGATTTCAATTATTATGATTTTTGAGGGACAAGGAACTTAAATAGACTTTTTTTTTTTCATTATTTAAGTTAATATCTGTTGCCACAAATCTCCACCACAATTCTTTCACATATGTGTCTCTGGTCTTACTTTCTCTTTGTTATGTTTCAGACAAAGGTTTTTCAAATTGGAGACTTTAGTACAGTCCAGCTCCCATGACTTTGGTAAGTCGGTGTATAATGTATATGTTTTTTTTTTATAATAGTGTGCAATTTATAAACAAGTACAGTCATTACTCAGTCGAAGTGTCCAAGCAAATGAGTGCACCGAGCTCAATTGTTATGTTGTAGTCATGTCGGATTTCTCATACAGCAGGCATGTTATCAGTACTGCCTACAATATCCCTTTTGTGTTTTAGGTCAAGCAGGTAACCTCCACTATGAAGCAGAAGACCTTAGACAACAGTGTGTTTCATTTCTTCAGTATGTCAAAGTGTTCTTGCACAGGTAATTCTACATATTTAATGTCCACAGTAGCACTAAGATGGTTTTATCAATGGATTGTTGTCAGAGGTTCATCAGCTCTTTAACTTATATATTTTTTAATCTATATGTTCTTTTTTGTGTCTGTTCAGATATCTCGAGCCTTCCAGATCTCTCGATGCCATTTACTCACATCCTTACGAGGAGCTGGAGGCTCAGCTGCCCTCTGCTCTTCTGGAGGAGCTGTTTGGCATTACTCTCCTCGTAGGGAGACTAAAAGACCTGCCTGCCAATGTTCAAAGTGCCTTCACTATACAGAACCATGGAAAGGTACTGCAGAACATTGGTTAGGCTGCGTAGATCTTGACTCCAGCTCAGATATTATGCAAAGCACGTGTTAGATAGGCATCAGGTTGTTGTAAAGGATATAGAGCTTTGAAACAGGTTCAGCAAATGTGAGGATGACATGACTGTAATTAAGTTTTATGAGGCAATGGAAATTATGTCAACTCGGCAATGACTTGTATGACCATAGTTTTTTTTTGTTTTTTTTCTTCCCATCTGATTCGCATCTACTACCATTCTGCATTCCTCCCACAGATTTTCTCTCCCTCCTGGCATTTGTTACACCTTCATCTTGACATCCACTGGTCAGTCTTGGAGATCCTTCATCTGCTTGGTCACAAGATGCAAGGTATTTGTCTGCACAAGAATACTCAGACAGGAAATGGGAACAAAAGATATTGAAATGCGGCATGTGTTTATCTTATCATATTGCATTCTATTATCCATTATTCCATTATTATGGAAACAGGCTTTTTGTTATTTTACTTGTTCTTTTCTCCAGGCCAAGTGGTGTACGCCCACCAGTTTGTGAACCTGACAGGAGAGAACCTGACTGATATCAGTCTGTTTGACGAACACCTGTGCAATCTGCTGTGTGACCTTACTGGTCTGGCCATAGGCAAATACAGCAAGGTGGGTGGCTCATTGCATCTCACCAGATGTACCAATGGTATTTCTGTTTGTTTTTTTTGTTTGCTTGTTTTTTTCTTCTTTTTTTTAGCTGAAAACATAGCAGTGAGTATGATTTAGTTGCCACATTTAGTAGTGAGTTAGCAGAAATGAGATAGAAGTTGTGGACTGAAAGTACTAACTAACTTATGTTAAACTGATTTTAGGTGAGGCCTACAGAGGCACTGAGCAGCCATCATTACCTTTGCACCTGCACCAAAGAGCTCTGGGTTCTGCTCATGTACCTTTTGGAATACAGGAATAAAGTATTGCACACACAGGTAACACAAATACACACATTTTCACGCTCACACAATGAAGTATAACTCACACATAACATAACATTCAATTAAACAATGTTTGTTCCCTCCAGTCTTTCTGGAGCTACATGAACTCATTGCTGAGGCCCCTGGTTTCTGGAAAGCCTGCAGCTGAGCAGTTCACTGGTCTGCCCACACACTGTAAAGACCCGCTGGGATTCACATGGTGGCTGGTCACTCATTTAGCAATGTTAGGACAGTACAGTCGGAACGGCACGATCCAGAATGAGGTAAGAGACTAAGAGTTACAAAATTGATGTGTTGGGATTTAACATTACAAAATGTGCAAATGTGCAAAAAAGTGTTTTGCTGGGTGGAATACTAAATTATGCATCTCTGACTTGGAAGTTGGAAATTTTAATGATTATCTGAAGAAGTATGGCGATTGAAAAATGACTAATGAATGACTTTAAACATATAATACAACAAATGCAGATATATGTCCTTAACTTTATACTAATTATATATATATAGAGCTGAAGTTTGTCTCATCTTAAATTCTAGTCTTATCCCACATATAGAAAATAATATTTTAGAAGAAACTCAGTTTTAGAAATAATTAGGGCTGGTCTGAATAGTAATTGCCACTTTTCGAATATTCGGGTCCAATTAATGACGACTCTTCGAATAATTGGGTGGAGGGGGCGGGACACGACGCAGCGGCTCGTCACAGCTGGCCGTTCCTGCTCCGCTGGTATATTCGGCTGGTAACTTTAAGTATTTTAAATGCAAACAAAGTGAGTGAACCTTTTTGTATCATGAGTAACAGTTACCGTCTGAGCTGGGCGAATATTCGAATGTCAAATTTACTATTCGAATACCACCGCAATGAACGAATATTCGATTATTAGTGTCCAGCCCGAGAAATAATATAATATATGTACATTGTTCAGGCAGTGCATTATCAAGACAAATATGACTAAATGAATACTGGAATGAATTTGTGGTTTTGAAGACATTTTACTTTTCAACCAAGAGACTTTTTTACTTCTGAAATAATTTAAGAATAGTCTTAGACTGCATCAGAAAGCATTGAAGGAGAATGTGAACTGATAGCCGGGCCAATATACTTTAATCCTATTTATACAGAAGACAACATTGACTCTTTTTGACAACATAGATTTTAATTAGAGTATGATTAATAGCCAGTGATAGATGTTGTGTGTTTTATTGTTTTTAAGTGTATCTTGCATCTTATTTTGCTTCCACCTGCAGAAACATCTGGGGGATAACTGGACTTTTGTGGAAGAGTTGCTCAAGTTAACTTGTAACCCCAAGGTCAGCACTGCTTCAAGCTTCACATTAAATTTTAACCATTTTAAATTCATAATTATTAAAAGATATTTTAAATATTAATTTCAACACCATCAATCTTTCTATTGTGTGTTTAATAATAGGGAGGTCTAGCAGAGGAGCATGTCAGGATGCACGTCCACTGCTGCCTCAGTCTGTGTCTGCTTTGGGAACCGAGCACCAGCGCCGTCTCCACCCTCTGGGACTACTACAGCAAGAATCTGGTGAGAACAAACCTAGAGAAGTAGTGTGGGCACTTCATCGTGCAGTGCATATCACTATAAGTTGCTAAAACATGATGTTCTGCCTCATTTTAGATATATATGCTGCAATCCAACCACCATTAGCTTACTTTTATATTGAACATTACCATCATTTTTTTTTAGATATGTCATTTTGCTGTCATTCTTTATGTATAGCATCATATTTATTACTTTTTTTATTTAGAACATGCTTCTAATTCTTTGTCATGTGATTAAGAAGGTCATGCAGCACAGTTTTCCATTTACAGTTATGTTACGTTCTGTCACTTCTCTCCAGAGTGCTTCATTCACCGTGCCCTGGCTGGGGATGTCTGGCCTGGGCACTTTGTGCAAGACGCCTCTAGCTCTGCTGGAACAGGCCCGCAGCTGCTGCTCCCCTCCAGCCCTCCGGTCTCCAGGATACACCCAGCTCTACCGCTCTGCCAACTCCTTCCACATCTTCCTTCGAGTGCTGGCCCTGTGCCTTGCCCAGGACAGGGCTGGTGGAGTCCCACAGAGACAGATCAAAGGGAGGTAAGGATGAAGAGAAAGCTGGGAAGCTTTGTAGTTCTCGCTCCTTCACATTTGCTTCCACCTTGAAAAGTAGGTCTTACAACCAGACAGCCATGTCAACACTGTACATTATAGGGTGAGATTTTGGATTGGAGTCTTTCAGAAATTATTACTAATCAGGGCTAGGCTTCATAGGATTCCCTTTTCCACTTGATCTTCAAATCTGTGATGTGTTTAAGGTGCTGTTTGGATTTGTGTATGTGTGTGTAGGTGCATACTTGCATGAATACACACTCAGCATGTGTGTTTGCAAACTATCATGTATTTGAGTCTTGTTTGTGTGCGTGCCAGGTGCACCACAGTCTCCCAGTGCGTCTTTGATATTTACTCAGGCCCACCAGTGAAGCAGGTGTCTCAGGAGTCAACCACCTGCTCTTCAACACAGGCCAGACCCAAGGAGCCTCCTACTGATGCACACACAAACACACACGCTGTGCACCTGCTCCCTAGACATGGTTTCAGAGTGTGTGAGGCTGTTAAATAGAGGGAGACTGTGTGTCTTTGGGTAGGAAAAAAGGAGAAAAGCACCGAAAAGAGTCCAAGCTGATGTGCACATCAGAACCGAGCGCTGGACCGTCCTATATCCCAGGCCGGCTGGGTGCCAGAGAGAGGCAGCCGTAGATAAATCCGCCTAATGACTTCCCTCTGTCTGGAATGTGCTCAGTAGCGCTGCAGACATGGGGGCTAATTAGCTAACGAGCGTGGCGGTTAATTCGCCTTAACGAAGCTGTGTTGGTTTCCAACACGGATAGAGAGGGGAGCCTGGGTGGTGGGGAGCGGGGGGATGTGGGTGGTAGGCAGTCTGGCAACTGCCAGGCTGGGCTGGGACAGGTCCAGGTCCCCCCTCCTCCACCTCCCTCCACCAAAACTATCACCACTACCTCCTCCCCCTGAGGAGGCGTGATGCGACTGTATTGCTACAACGTTTCGGCAACGTTCCCAATCCTGGCCAGGCTCTGCGGGACACCCGCTACGACCACATTAATGGGATCGACTGCGAGCATGTTGATCTCCAACGCCGGGAGTTAGGAGCATCTGCTCGCCTCCGGAAAAAAAAGCTGTCCGGAATAAACAAACAGACAGACAGGTTGGGAGAACACAGAAAATCCCCACTGCTGCCTCCCAGTGCGCTGCTTACATCCCTGTTACATATTACCCATTCATCTATTTAAATCTCCCTCCCCTCACGCTCTGACTGCATGCTTGGCCACCTTCTCCTTTTATAGTCCTCTGTGGGTGTAACTAAGCTGGTTTTGGTGTTAACCTAGTCTTTCCCAGTTCCCCTCTCGTTTTTCTCCACTCCTTTTGTATCAGTCATACTTCTTACACTGAGTTTGTCTTGGGATGCTCGCTGTTTGTGTTTTGACCCAAACAGCAGCTCTACTCACCTGTGTGGGCTGCATCTGTGTTTGGGAGGTGGGATGGAAGGGAGGGTGTGGAGGGGGGGCTCCAGCCTTCTGTGTTTTCCTGCCAGGCGAGCAAACAGCAAGCGGGATGTGTGGCAATGCATGTGTGTGTGTGGTTTTATTGATCTCTCTCTGGTGTTGCAGTAAATTGGTTTGGCTTTAGAGAGAGGGACCAAGCGCCTACTGCTGTGTGTCTGAGTGTCTCTGACATTTAACATGATCTTTAAAGGCATTTCTCCACAGTGCCCGCAGGATCTAACAGCGTGCTGGGTGGTTCTCTATTCTTACTCACTCACTTGCTTTTTCTTTCTCTCTCACCCACACACACACACACACACACATAGACTGGGCAGCTCAGCCTCTCCCCTGGAGCTGAGAGGGTGATGGAGGCAGGTGGTGGGGTGCACAGTGGGGGTGGAAAGTTCAGTTAGTCAGCATTTAAAGTCAGGGGTTTCAGAAGAACAAATCACCTCTGATGAGTTGATCAGTCGAAGTGAAGAAACAATTGAAATAGGATTTTGAAAAAACACCATTTTCTTGCTTTGTATTATGTGATATAGCAAAGAGCAGACATTGTAATCTGTCAGAGATCACTTTTGTCTTTAGTTGTCCCTCACCTGTGAAATGTTTCAAAATCTTTGTCCTTTCTTTTCCTGTTGTTCCTCTATGTTTTTAGGATTTACTCTAAGTTCTCCTCAAAGAAGATGCAGGAGCTGTCAGAAGGAGGTATCATGAACTTTCTGCTGCTGTTCCTGGTCGTGGCCAGGCAGGTAGAGCTGGAGGATGTGGCCGGCAGAGCCTGTGAACTGCTTGGCTTTCTGCCCTCTAACTGCCCCCCTGCACACCGCACCCTGGTCTGGAGAGGTCAGCTATCGCTGCTGTTGCTTTTCCAGGTATGCTTATCATCATATGGTGTAAATACTTCCTTCAGTTCAAGATTTTTCTCATATATTATCTGATATTTTTATTTTTTATATTTGCTTCAGGAGAGGGGTTTGGATGTTGGTGCCCAGGCTACCTGGCTGGCTTCCTCCTTTAATGACATAGCCAAGGAGTTCTACAATAAGACCACGGAGGTCTCTCGCAGACTTGCCCTCTGGGGGCCACTTGGCTCTTACCTGGAGGGTGTGGCTGAGGTGTTTGAGACAAGCACCAATCTCAGCCTATCGGAGGAAAAGCTACTCAATGAAGGGTTTGATTGGTTGCTGCCTGCTTGCCGTCAGTCTGAGCTGAATTCATCTCTTGGCTTTCTGCAGATCGTCCTCGCACAGCTCAGGTGAGTGAGCTGGTGGAAATATTCCCCAGCTATCTCAAACTTTTCACCGTTTCTCTCATTCTTTCATCATTCACTGATAGCTGCTGCCTCACAGATAGTAGACACATTCAGACAAATGTTTTCTGGCAAAGGCCAAGCTAAGCTTTTATTAATCTGATAAGTTGCTACAGCAGAGAAGAGAGATCTCTTCTGCTCTTCCCATCCCAGCCCAGAGTCTACTCACTTCTCATACTGACAATAGGAGGATTGTGCTGTCAGCAGGAGTGAGTTTCTGTAAAGAACCTGTGTTGCGTTGAGGCTCCTGTTAGTCTCAGGAGGTCTAGTGGCCCCCGGGTCAACCTCACCAGGTGCTGCTGGAGCCCTGATTACAGTTACGGGCCCAGGGGATCCTCCATGGACCCCTCTTTGGTTATGAGGATGGCAGAGTGCGGTGGGTGTGTTGAGAGACTATGGTCAGTAGGGCGTCAGAATGGGTTCAGCTGTAGGACACGGGTGTTCGTTACATGAACGACCCCAGCTGAAGGTCAGAGAGCCACAGCTGAAACAGTGTCTGTTTATGTGGGGATGTAGAGGTGGGAACAGAATCAGCAGTAGACAGAAATCAGGTGAGAGTTGAAGGGGGTGAACTAAGAAATTATGTGTATTTTTCACTGTAAATGCTGAATTAAATCTGGTGTTAGGAAGCTGTTGCCAACCATAATTGCAGCAAGTTACAGTTCTAAAAATTACTTGAAATAAAACTTTTCAATTCCCCCAGTATGTCAAAAATGTAATTAAAAACTTGGACAACAACTAACATTTTTAATTTTGCTTCAATTTATCCATGATGACAATGTTAGACCAGATGCCCAAAAGAAATCAAGTGTGATGACTGCTTTCAGGAAAGTAAAATCAAGCAAGAAGAGGTATTGTTTAAACAATACGTTTTCTGATGCCTTACTTTTATAAATGAAATCAAACTTTGTACAGAATGCTATTTTTCATTTAATATTAAGACTAAAACTAATCACAAATGGAACATTGCTTGTATATAATACACTCTAAAGTGTACAAAGTTGTTATAAATCTGCATTAATAAAATTTTGCTCACTTGGGAAAAGTGTACACAACATTCATATATCATTAAGTTTTTAACATACAGTTGCCTACTTTGAGTCATTTGGAGTTACAGGTCAGGCCGCCTGGTCAATGTAATCTCAAAATTCACTCTCTTTTAAGCTTTGTTGTGGTCTGCACAAACTCCTGCAATAGCCTTTTAGGATGCTTCATGCTCTGCTGTGTGCTTCAGCTCGTTGTTAACGTTGTCTGACTGTCACTTGGTGTTGGACAGGGAGCGTACAGTCTAATAATTAAAGCAATTTTGCTGAAATGGGATGCCTGTAGCTCCTGGAAACAACTCTGACAGCAAGGAGAGTAAACTAAAATAGTGAAGTTTGGGCCTGAAAACAGGGCAGTGAGGAACTAGATGAAGCGTGGCTGAAGATTCCAGTGATAATTATCTATGGGTTCCTCACCTCAGGTGACACCTTTCACATTATACACAATCATTTTATCCATTCTGTATAAGATAAAATTCATCAGAGCAGCTGTAAATCAAAAACTGCAATGACAGGTGAAGCAAAGAAGAGTATCAATCTGAGCAAGCTTTTATAACCAAACAACATTTTTTGATACTCTGTGTTGCAAAATACTGTTAAGGTTTTCCTTGTTAATTGCAATATCCCATTTTTCAATTTATATGATTTCTTAAATAGTCCCTAGATATGTACTGTGTTCACTTGGAGGTTTAGTAAGCACCACGCACCACTTTCTACCTACACTACTTTGAAAAGGTTTCTAAATGAGCTGAAACACAAGAATAAGGACACTGTAAAATTAATGCCCTTTTACTGTTTCATGTAGGTGTATGATTGCTTTGATTCTCCAGTGTACACATTCCACACTCTCCACACACAAGCCCACACAACTGTCCCCACACCAAAAGTGAAATACTAACCCAGGTGTGCTCCTTTCCTATTTCAATGCCAGGCTCCCATAACACAGTATCTCGTTAGCTTTGCTAATTCCCAAACTTCCCATCTTAGATCTCGGGGTTGGAGGGCACACATTTGCACATTAATGGCCACAGAGAGAGAGAAGAAGAGAACTCCCAGAGGCCCTCTGTGTTATGGCCTGGACCACGCTGACCCATTTAACCAAATAAAAAAATACCATGCTCTCCCTTTCCAATTCGTCCCGCCAAATTAAACATAATTCTTTGGCCTGGCAATTCTCGGTATCTCTTTTGTGATTAATGCCTTTTCTGTGATACAATTAATGGATAATTATGTACCCTGGCAAATTTAGCCTGTGCATCATTATGTCTATTAAGAGCCATGTGGAATCTGCACACATTAAGACAATTATTCTGCCAACGGTTGAGGCAGCGGAGGGTCCGAACGTTCACTCTTGATAGCCATCGTCATGGTGCTGAGGCAAGAAGCCAGTCACAGGCATAATTCCTCAGTTTGATTTCTTCCCATGACCCTCCTCTGCTTCGGGAGGGGTGGCAGTGTCGCTGGTTGATGAGGTGAGCTGGCATTGGCACACCCTGTTGGATCTGTTTTCAGCACAACAATTAATCCCCATCTCCTTGGCTTGATAAAAATACAAGCCTTTCTGTGAAGCGTTTCCCTTTGTGAGCATTAAGAACTTTTAGCGGATATTGAGCCTTTGTTTTCACAGTCAAGGGCAACTACTGTTAGGTGTATTATGAGAAATGTAGGCACACCTGTACCTTAGATAGAAATGCATGGACTAAATAAGGCCAAAGAGGACATGGAGTAAATTTAACTTATGCCCTCGTGTGTGTTGGATGTGTCTCTGTCTGTCTGGCATTATTAGGATGCTCTATTTTTGTTTTATGTGTCTTTATAGTGGATGTAGCTAGGGGAAGGCTTAACCGTGGTCCCTAATGGTATGTTGCCTTTGAGTGTTTGTGTGCGTGTGCATGTTTGTGTGTACAACATAAGAAGCCACAGTGAGGAGGATTAAGTGGGGTCTCTGACGATGTCTTGTACAATGAGGGTTGATGGGTGTGAAAGGCCCATTCCGCAGTAGTAACGAGGCTAATGAATTCAGACTCTAATCGATTGTCTCAGCTCTCTCTGGATTAGATGCAACCTTGCTGGAAGGGAAGGCACCATAGAGGTGTGTGTGTGTATGCATGCAGTAGCAGACTAGAGTGCATAGTTGAGGATGGGATAGAAGTGGGGGGCTGCTAGTTCCTCTATCCTTTGCTTCTTCCCCAGCACACCTTAAACCCTGCTTCCCCACACCCCCATCCGGGTGAATGAGGGGGACAGAAGGATCATCTCCCGTCTAAATGAGATTACAGCTCCTTCAGCTGCTTATCTGGGCTAATGCCAGCCACTGTGGGGCTGCTGTAGCGGCTGGGGCCAGGGCCAGGGATGAGCCAGAAGAGCCAAAGTATAGTCTGTGTACAGGGGATCAGCATTAGGCTCCACTCTATGCCTATAATATCCTTCTCTCCTTCCCCACATCTACCTCCACCCCGCTCTGCTCCACACTGCAGCGCACCGCCGCACCCAGTAATCCCCCAGGAGAGAAGAGAGGGAAAACACATGAAGGAGGAGTGAAAGAGAAAAACAGGGGAGCAAAAGGATTTGAGAAAGAAGAGGGCGGTGTTGTGGGGGTCTGGGTGTTGTACACAAGAGGGAGTGCTGTGTTTGGATTTTGCATTGGATAGATTTGTTTATCTGTTCTCCCTTTTGTGTGTATGTGTGCCTGTGTCCTTCCAGACGGGTCCATCAGCGCAGTGTCCAGTCAGCGCCCACCCCGGCCTGGGCTCCTGCTAACACCAGTGTGGTGAAAGAGCGCCACCTAGCGGTAGCAGCTGCTCTCTGGGCTCACTTCTTCCCCTTCCTGCGCAGCCTACGCCTCTCTCAGACCCCTCCAGCACAGCTGGCAGATGCTGCTGCAGGTCAGTAACACCCAATGGAAGGAAAAAGAGACACTAAGTGATGTGAAGAAAAGAAGGACCGGGTGTGGGAGAGTTAGATTTCAACCAATATGAGTTCTTGAAGAGTGATATTAAATATTGATGTAGCCATTTTAGATTAAGGTAAAGACTCGAGAGGATTTAAAGGCAGAGAGTGGAGTGTGGCTTTACATGCAAAAGGGTGTAAAGATTCAGAGAACACAGGACAGAAAAGAAATCCATAACGTTGTGATATGTACTTGTATCGTCGTCAACTGACCTAGTTTCATTTTCCTCAGGTTTCACCTTGCTGGCCTTTGATCTACCCAATTCTGCCCCCCAGGACCTTCAACCCAACCCGGTCCAGTCCATCATGCAAAGCTTTGGCTGGGATGACATGATTCACCCACTTCTGGTGACTCGCTACCTTCCCCATCTGCTCCAGAACAGGTAGAGCTGGCCCTTTGGATCTGCCCCTGACGCCTTCACCTCAATCACAAAACATTTTCATCTCATCACTTCTAATGTGAAAAAAATCTAATCAGTCAGATGGGAATGATTCACTCCTCTGTTCCTGTCAACCATCAAGCTTCATCAAGGTGCACAGCACTTCACAAAATTGTTTTCCACAAGTCCTGTAGGTACATTACACATTTTAATTAATCAATTAAGACAGGGAGTGTCCTTGGTATTGTGAAAATCAGTATTGATGAAGGAATCACAGTTATGCCTCAAAACTGAAAACAAAATGTAGTGCTTCTTCAAAATTACATTCAAGGGTACAAAACAATGGGATTAGCTCAGCCTCAAAAGTCCTGTTCAAACATTACCAGGTGATATTAAGGTGCTACTTATGGATATAAAGGCAAAGCAAAGGCACACCTCTTGTTTATTGTGTGGATTACCAGACAAC
>OMNN01087247.1:0-16846 GCA_900302755.1 Chromis chromis
ACTAAAAATAATAAATAAAACTGAATTTTAGATTATTTAAGTCACGCTAAAAAAATGGAGAATAGGAATATTACTGACAAAAAGGAAATAAATTTAGCTCATATAGTTACAATTAACTTAGAATAATATTGTACCTAACTATTTTAAGTATCCAGTCTGGGAAAGTATCAAGTGCAAGTCTACACACAATGACTTAGCCTAAAATATAATTTAATGTGAATAAAATTTTCTGGAGACGTGCAGACTTTACTGAATTAAGCTTAGGAATAGGCTGATAATTGTGTGCAAAACCCTCAATTTCTTTCAGAAATGTAGTGCAAGAAATGAAGAAGCACATGATCAAGTACCAAAAGTCTGTAAATATTATTTAAGTAATTATTTTAATAATAATTTACTTCTTTTGCAACATTTGGTGTCTATTTGTGTCTTTACATTGGGTTGCAGGTAACCTCTTCCTTATACTTAATAAAAGAAATCTTTGGTAGTGTAATCTTTTCCACCTAGATAGTGCAACTGACGTTTGGTGGATAATACTTACATGACAATACATTTATTTTATTCATTTCCTCAGTTTCCACTCTCACCAGTAGATGTCATAGTTGACACATTGCAGAAATGACAATCTCAGTTTGGGTTTTGAATAATTGAAAATGAAATTAAAATCCGTGCTGCAGAGATTTATCATCACGTGGATGCGTAGAGGGGACTGTAGAAATTCAGAGGGCCTGAGTTAAACTGATCTAATCTTATACTAGTGTAGCTTTTTTTAACAGAATATTTTTTTCACATTACCAGACTGGATGTTCTTTCCTCTTTGATTACACAACAGTAATCCTGGTCCTTATTTGTCCAACAGGTTTAGAGAGCTAATGCGATGAGTTATATTGCATATTTTATCGATAGCTACTAACTGTGCATTTGTCAAGCTGACAAATGTACTGAGAAAGTGCAAATTATAGACTTGAATTGAGAAATACAGATTTAGCAGTCTGGTAAACATTTACAGAGCACAAAGTACACGGGACAGCACAGTGCACATGCTATCATTCTGTAAGTTAACCAGATCTGTTTATAGTGATCACCTTGGCTTTTGACAAAACAGCTTGCTTATGTGCATCATGCTCTGTAAAAATCAACTGTTCATGTCGGATTATCTTGTTCAAGTTGTGCAAGTGTGAATTAGGCGAGGAAAGTGACAGTATTGACAGTTTACCAGTCTGTCACAGGGCCAGCACACAGAGAGACAAAGAAATTAGGTCACATAACTTGCATGTCTTGGCTTGCATGCAGGAGGAGAAACTACTTCAAAAGGGAGAATGCATGAATTCAACAGATGTCTCAGCCAGCTGAGTTTAAATAGGCTTCAAATAGAGATTCAAACAGGCCCAGACGGTGTGATGGCTTTGTTATCTCCATAGCCGTGAGTCAGCGTGCAGAATCACTTCATGTCACTACTTGCTACGTGAAATACATCTGTACTTTTTATTAGTCTGGGCATATCTCTTACTCATATTGTTGGTTCTGTATACATATATATATGTTTGTACATTTTTTATACTTAGTAGTTCTGTACATATTTTTCTTATGACACTTATTTTACTTACTTTGTATCTCATATGTTCCTTGCTGCAATTTCCACTTTGCTACTGAAACAAGGTAATTTTCCCCGTTGTGGGACGAATAAAGGATTATCTTATCTTTATTTTAGAAGACCAAGAGCCTTAAACTGAAGCAGATAAAGAAAAATCAGCCATTCTGTGCTTTTCCTCCTGGGTGATATCAAAATGTTATCGGTGCAAAAGGCCTTAACAGGCAAGTATATTAGAATATTACAAGGATATTATTTATCTGAGCCATAATGGTATTCAAAAGTAAAACAGAAAACGATGAAACATTAGACTTTTGACGTGACCATGCAAAACTTATGCTGGATTTATCATGAATATCCAGTGTCTTAACTTGTGATCTGCTCTCTCCCTCCTTAGATGCAACAACATCCTACACAAAAGCAAAACCAACACAGAGGTGCTTTAAACCTGCATTCATTCTAACAGCCAGCAGGGGGCGACCCTCTAGTTTCAAGAAGAAGTCAGATTTTATAGAAGTCTATGAGAAAATTAACCTGCTTCTCACTTGATTTTTTACCTCAGGAAACAGTTTCCTAAAGAGTTCGTGGTCTCAATTGCTAGTCTGAAGTCTCCTTCAACATAACATGATGTTCATTTTGTAAATTATGGTCCCATTTGGAGTAAAACAGACGATGAAGCAGTTTATGTTTTAATCTTATGGTTGACAGGTCACTACTGTGTTAGCATGCTCAGGCTCTCAGTCAGTTACTCATAAGTGGCGACATGCAAATGCCAAACTTGAGGCTTCAAAGCACAAGTCTGCAGACCAGTGGAGGGTCATTACGTCCATCCATATATAATCTAAGTAAGCATTTTATTACCCTTCCTTTCCAAGCAAACTTACACGGTCTGCCACTTAAAGATAAAAATACTAGAGCTAGTGTGTGGTTTACCCATTGTGGGCTACAGTAGAAACATGGCAACACAGCCTCACTCGTTAAGCGAATCAAAAAACAATAATTCATAGCTACAGATGATTATACACAAATGAAAACATAATTATGAATACTATATTCTATTTCTGCTAATAGATCTCACAATCTAGTAGGACCTATATAATTTGCATCTTTCTATTTCCCACTATCAAATAAATCTAATAAACATGACATGTCTAAAATAATCAGAAAACAAATTATACCAATGATGTAGGTCCAGCTAAAAGAGAGAGTAAAAATATTACTGACACAAAGACATATATTCAACTCATATAGTCATAGTTAACTTACAACAGTACATTTTAGGAAATTATTCACAAAGGAGGATTTTATTTTAGATATCAAGTCTGGGAAGCTGTTCACTATGTGGTCACGAGCTAAAATGCACAAAGACTTTTCAGCTGCAGAATCAGATGATATACTGAACTACCACACTGACAACCACTGCATGCACTCAGATTTAATACACAATTTATTAACATTTCAAGAAAAAACAACAACATATAAAACAACAAAATTTAGTTGTCAATCTACTGTCCCTGCAATGACACCAGAGCTGGGAATGTGACTCTGACTGGTGATAGGATTTGATGGGAGGAAGAGAAAAGAAACAACAGAGGATACGACGCTGATAAAAGGCAAAATCAAAGTGTTGAGGGATTGAAGGTATAGTTTCCTGAGACCAGTTCTTCAATGTTGCTGCCTAATATGATACTGTTCAACTACTTTATCCATTACGCACAAAAAGAGATTATCTTTAAACAAAGGCTTAAAGCTTTTGAGGTTATAGATCATTGAAACTGTTTACAATTAATGTTTAATGAAATTATTTTTTTACTCTAACTGAATTCTCATTGCATTGTTAGCTTTGATTTGATGATAGTAATTATAATAAGAATAGCTTTTGTGTAAAATGATGTGAAATGAAGTTTGTGTGTGCACTTTCACACAAATAAAAGCTATATTCCCCTTTCAAACCTTGAGTCTGATAATCCACTGAGAAAATACATTAATGTGTAATCTTGTATTCCAAACAATCTAGATTATAAAAAGTCTGCCATTATTATTTGTTACTCTGCAAATATGTAAGCTAACAGAGACTGATCCTCTGTCTTTAAAAATCTAAATGTGTCAGTGTGTATCGTCAAAGCTTCAGAGGCTGATTTGTTGATGCTTCAGTCTACTGGACAGTGATGACGCCATCCTCCCAGCTGAACTGGTTCACCAGCACGTCGTCCTCCTCCTTCATGGAGTTGAGCAGGTATCTGACCCCGGCTTTCACACCGGTCTTCACCCCTGCGCCCAGAGCATAGCCCGCCACCCCAGCAGTCCCACCTGTGGCCACCATGAGGGCATCCGTTCCCAGATCGACAGCGCTGAGGATAGCCCTCTCCTTGGCTGTTTCGGAGCAGTTGACCGAGGCATAGTACACAGCTGTGCCGAGGTTGTAGAGGGTGCTGACTGCAGGGATCCACTCCACTACATTGTACACGCGCTCCTCGCTTTTGTTGATACAGCTCCTTTGGGCGCTGCGCTTCATCCGCTGACCTGAGGCTGCAGTGAATAAAACATCTTCCTTGGCGCTGCACTGACGGATCCAGCACTCGCACTCGGTGGATTCGGATGGCAGGATGCGACTGCCTTTTTTCAACACTGCGTGGTACATCCCAGGTGTGAGAGGCCCGCTGCTGGTCACACCAGCACACAGGACTCCCAGTCTTTCACAGCTGCTCACAGCATCCTCCAGTCCACCTGTGGATCCTTCCACAGCTGTTCCCACCAAGTTGGTTCCATTCACCCTGGTCCAACCCTCACAATGTCCTTCCTGCTTAGAGGTGCCTTCTCTCACCAAGGCCAGCTGCTGAATGTTAAACATCACAGCCTCTATGTGGCATCCAGCTTGATCTCTCTCTGAGGGTGATGCTGCTGATGCAGGTGCTGGTGTAGATGCCGACTTCTTCATCCTCCTCTCTATCAGACTTTCCACCTCCATCAGGAGCTCATCTGTATCATCCACTCCCAGCAGGTCATACAGCTTCAGCACCAGGCTCTGTGCCTCCTTTGGGCAGCCGGCCACCACCAACACAGGCACTAAAGAGAGACCCAGCAGCTCCTGGGGGAACATGGAGGATACTGGGTCATCCACTGTGCTGGCAGACAGCAGCTCCTCACAGCTAACGTTGCCTTGAATGTGGAGATGATCTTGAATTTGTCCCTGAAGCTTCGCCCTGAGCACTGATGTCATATGTCGGGCAGATCGGACTCTCTCCTCATTTTGTGCGAGCGCTGATACAGGAACAGCAGATGAGAGACGAGGCTGCGGTTGGGAACCAAGGACAGAGTGCTGATCCTGTTTGGCCAACTCCTCTACCTCTTCATGGGCATCAATTCCTGGAGGCAGACTATCCCTCGGCGCCAGAGGAGGAGGAACCCTGCACAAGGCCTGTTCATTGAGCAGGAGCTGGATCACAATCAGCCACTTCAGCTTGGAGGACATCATCCTGCTCTTGATTGAGCTCTTTTCCAAAGCCACTAAAAAAAGAGTGTAAAAAAACAAGCCATGAAATCATTGACTGAGTAAACAATGTCTCTGAAGAGTTGAATTGTTACTTCATATACCATTGTTGTAATCTGTGTTAATCTTGCAGACTAACATGTTCTTTAAATCTCACACAGAGATTTTTGGACTCTCCAGTCTTTGCAGTTATTTTGTGGCTGCACTAAAAATGCTGCCTCAAATCTTAATGTGGAGTAAAATGAACTTATTAGAAAAATCTTGAGTAAGAACATTGATAAATCCCCCTGTAACTTTATTAAAGAATATTTTCATATTAGAAGAAACTGTGAGGCATATGCAGAAAAAGGAAATGAAAATATCTGTAGTTTAAAAAGTTTTTAGCAATGCAAGACAGAGCAAAATATTCTACTATGCAGTGACACTGAGCTGAAGCATTCGTGCATGGCCTGATTTTCATGCTAACTACAACTAAAAATAGACATGCTTCTCCACCCACAACTTTGTAGTTTAAATTCATCTTACAGCTATTTGTCCCACACCTACCTTAATAATCAGGTCTGGAGTCCTGGAGTCCAGAGTGTGTCAGAGCGAGCAAGATGGCTCCAGCATGTAGGATGCTTTTTTTGTTTTTCCTTTTTTTTTTTTTTCTCCCCTTTCCTCAAAACGTGCATAGCGATGTTCTCTCTCTTTGCCTCCAATGAGAATCTCCTTCTTTACATATGACATCCCACAGCCCTCCCTCTGTATCATCCGTCTTTCAGCTCCCTCTTCTCTTTGGCCTCATTGCTCAACAGGGAGACCAGGGCTTGAATATTGATTCACGTGGGGGAAAGTCCATGTGTTCTAAAGCCGTTTTGTTTGTCTGCCCCTGCTATCCTCTTATCCCCCCCGGTCCCTCTGCTTGCCTCTCACACGGTAGGTTTTGTTTTTGACCCAAATACTTGAAAGAAACCTTCCCTCATGCCGTGAGCAAATTTATCTCTTATACAGCCAAGACGTGAAGTGAGGGAAAACAGGGCTATTTGAGGTAAAGACTTTGCTCAGTCACAAAATGAAATAAAATCTAAAAACAAAACAACAACCTTGAAATGGTGAATTTTTCAGTTTCTTAGAACCTGTTCCCTTTCCCTGTCGCATTAATTTTAGATCCTAACACATCACTTGCTGTGCTCCACTTAGGAGCAGATTTCTTTTAACCTCCGAAGCCCTGTTTATGCACAATATAGAAATGCCAGTAAAAGTCCATTTCATCCGCCTCTTTGACAACCAAAGCACCAAAAATAGCCTGACTTTGCCTGAGAGGAAAGTGTCAGTGTCATTTAGAAATGTGACTTCATCAGACTCACAATGATGAAGGATTTAAGTCTTTAATGTGGATTAAATTTTAAATGCAGACCTCAGTGTTAATACATTTTAAGTAGAAACAGTATACAAAAATAAGCAATTATGTCACAAAAAGGAAAGCCAGATACACTTATTTCTATTCTCAAGCAGTATATTCTGTACTCTGACCAACATTTAGAACAAAAGGTCACTCTCACTTTATTCAGATTCAATGAGTTAAGCCTTGTTCTCCTCCCACTTCTACTACCTCTCTCTCCTTCATGGCCTTTCACTCTCTCTTTTTCTTTTGGCTGCACTCTGTGTGAGTACTCCACTGTTTTCCCCCCCCCCTCCTCTCCAGACAGCAGGGATCATTTAAGTACAAACTGTCCAAACACAAAAAAAGGCTTTACATTTTTTTTATTGATTCATTGACAAAAAAAGTTGCTAAAGTTAATTTAAACTCTTGTATCATCTCTGAGATTTAATTGGATCCAAAAGCGTGATGCTTTGCAAACTTTACCTTCTACAAGCATTGTATGATCAAATATGTAAATGCAAAGTTTTACTAGGGCACCCTACACTGTTTTGTTATGCTCCTTTCTAAGTATTACCATTAATTCTCTCAAGTACAGACTATGGATTTAAGCAGATATATAACCAATTAACTATATATTGCATGTGATCATCTACAAAGAAATATTTAATCACCTGAGGGTTTTGTTTGGATGTCATTCTTGTATGTAAGACCAGTTTAGCTGCATTATCCCTTTCAATAATAAAAGACTTAACGGTGCTTTAGATATAAGATGCATTATGTGAAACTGAAAGCTGCATCACAGGGCTTAGTATTGACTCTGGATGACAGAATACCATGTATAACCTAATCTAGAAGCAGATCAGAGATGTGCTTTGGCTCAGCTGTATAAACCATCAGCAGTATTTTACAGTCTATATTTCACTGGCTGTGATACGTTGATTTCACAGCACTAGGGGGTGATATGTTACCACAGAGGACACTAACTGAGTTCATCCCCAGAATAAATGCCTGTAGTGGCTTTCTAGTTTGGCCTCAAACTAAAACTCCATCACATATAAGTCAGTATAGAGACAGGAAACTGGTCATCTGACTGTAATGAGGATGATAAACGGGTTGCAGTTTCTTAGAGGAGAAGAAGAAAATGTGGAGTTTAACCTTTCTGGCTCCTACTCCTCCTCTATAATCATGATGATGATTATGTTGGAGGTGTAGTTTACTTCTTTTCTTTTCCTCTTTTCTCTTTTCTATTTCTTTCAAGTTTTTCATGTTCTGATCTCATAAAAGAGGATATGGTATGATATTGAACCAGCAAGGCCTAAATGAACTGTTTATTTTTTGTATATGCCCTTCGAATCACAATAATTATTGCAACTTTTTTAACCAAGTCAGAAGAAGCCAAACATGGGCGCAGATGGCCGGCTAAAAGATAAAGATGTGTACTTCTTAAAAAATAGACTGAACTGTCAAGTAATTAGTAACCAGAGGTTTTAAATGCAGGACAGAAACAAGCAGAAAATAAACTAGACAGTGAAAAGAAAAATATCAAAAAGTCAAAAGAGTAAAACAACACACTATTTTATCTATTTAGAAAAGGAAAATAAAGAATATAGCTATTATTTATAATGGTCTTCTGTCTTTCTCTTAGCTCACTTAACAATACTATAAATTACATTTTTATGAAGAACAATCAAATCAAATCAAATGACTAGCATTACTTTGATCTGAATAAAGATATCCATGGTGATGAACCCTGAAGTTAACTTTAGCTCAACAGCACAATTTAGCTCTCTCAGCTCATTGTTCAGGTCTAGCCAATAACTTTTCTGTTTCAGCTTTGATTCTTTCTGATTGAAAACTCATTGATGTTGTTTTCAGCAGGCACAATTAATGTCTAAAGTGGAGCATTGAGCAGCTAGAGTCAGACATTTCACACAAGAATAACTACAATATAAGACTTACATTCTTCAGATGACCAATCACATGACTTGTAATCATTCTTGTGCTGTAACTACTAGACGTATAAATACTGTCGTGATCAAAAGTTTCCATACACTTGTAAACATGTGTATATATATATGTGTGTGTATATCATGTTTCTTCATCACAGTCCACAGGTATTTGATGGGGTTTAAGTCAAGACATTGGGGTGGCCAGTCTAAAACCTTCATTCTAAACTGATTTATCCATTTCTTTACCACTTGTGATATGTGTTTGGGTTCATTGTTTCGTTGGAACACCTAACTGTATCCAAGACCCAGCTTTCTGGCTGAAGATTTTGGTTTCATGAAGAATGTGGCAGTAATCCTCCTTCATTATTAAATTGACTTTATGTAAAGCATCAGTTCCACTGGCAGCAAAACAGCCCAAGAGCATAATACTACCACCACAATGCTTGAAGGTAGGTTTGGTGTTCTTGGGGTTAAGGGCCTCACTTTCTCTCGTCCAAACATATTTTGAAACATTGTGGCCAAATAGCCCAATTTTTGTTTCATCTGACGACAGAACTTTTCTTCAGAAGGCCTTTGCTTTGTCTATATGATGAGCAGCAAACTTCAGTCGAGCTTTAAGGTGGCGTTTCATTAGAAAGAGCTTCCTTTCACGGCGGCCTCTACAATTCTACAATATCATTTAGCAGATGCTTTTATCCAAAGCGACATACATCTGAGAGTAGATACAACACAAGCAAGGATCTAGTCAGGAGAAAACAACCTGGAATTGTGCCATAAAACAAGTTCAAGTGTGACAGGACCTTGATGCCTACAGGCATTCTGGGAGGGGGGGCTGTTATTGCAGGTTTAAATACTTGCTGAGAAATTAAATATCTGAGGGAAAGCTTCAATTTTAATATGAACTCTCGCCTCAATTTCATTCTTCTGATGTTTGTGCTCACACCAGGGTTTTTGTAGCAACCGAAATGACCAGATCAACGCACCATACTTCTATTGTAATCTGCAATAATCCACCAACGCAATCAACTTCTACTTCTTCTAGTTCTGCCACATTCTGTAAGCATTTCAGGCTCTGTTGTTTGTTTTCTTTTTATCCTCTGCCTTTCCTCTTTTCTCTTTGCTGCTATTTAAATAATGTTTGAGGAAGTGTTCAGATCATTTATTTACAGAAAATACACACAGTAACAAATTACTCAGTGTACTCACAGTTTTTTGGTAAAAAGTATAGTATTTCCCTCTGTGGAGTATAAGTATAAAGTTCCATGAAAAAATCATTAAAGTTTAATTACCTGAAATGTGTTCTTAAGTCCAGTTGGAACCCTATTAATATGGCTGGTTACTATGAATGTATACAGTTGTAAATACTGAGCCAACACTTGTTGTTTACATTGTTCAGTTAAAAAAACGTAGAAGTTTAATGTTAATAAATCTTATCTGTGATAGTGTCATGAGAGGTCGTGACAGGTCAGCTCCGCCCCCCTCTGTGTGTTTTGGGAAGTGCACAGAGCAGAGAGCGAGAGGGAGCGGGAGCGTGGAGAACAAGAGTTAGATACATGCTAGAAGTGGTTATATAGGTTTTTCTTAAAACTGTTATGATAGTGGTACTATGTCTGGAATTCATGTTTGTTGTAAGAACAAGGTTATGTTTTGTCTGTGCTTCATGCATTAAATGCGGTTGTATGCACTGTGAAATCATTACACTCATAAAACTTGTTGACTGTAGTTTCAACGTGGTGCCATGCTGTCGCCATTTTGAGTCTTCTGGAGAGTCCTGTACTTTGTTGGCCTTACTGGTGATTTATTGCATTAGAAAAAAGTGTACACTGACAAAGGATCATATTGAAATGTATTACTATGATGCAGTAATGTTAAAACTAAGTTAAACTTGGTTTTGAAGGCTTTTTGACTGCTTTATGCGGTCAGGTTTTTTTTTTTTTTTTGCTGAGAGTCAGAGACAGAAGTCTCCATTCAAGGCTGGCGAGCCCCAGACCAGGATCCACTGAGATCCTGATTATTTCAACTGTGTACATAAACACTGTCAAGACTGAATCCCCCGGGGGGTAAAATCATTTTATTTTGTTTCTCTAAAATTTTATCTTGGGCTCATGGTTAATGACATATAAATGTTAAAATTACACAAATGAAATCTAAACCAACTAAAAATGGATCCAATATGCTTTAAAAACTAAAAATGTCTATAAAAAATGTGAACTATAGTATAAATGTGGCATTTCCAGTAGACATTCAAACAGCAACAGGGGCGTCATCAAATTATCATTTTGACAGGCTCATAATCCCACAACTCAGAATTCACAATGAACTGCGTTGGTGCTCAACATAACAACATAAGCTTCAGACTCAGCCGACGGCCTCCTCTGTGTCAAGACAGTGTTCAAGTCAACATCTATGTTGGTGAAGAAGAAGAAAGCCGCTGTGCACAAAACTGCAACATTAATAAACACCGATCAGCCACAACATTAAAACCACTGACAGGTGGCATTCTGCTGAAACACCTTGAATTTTGGCATCCGTGTTTTTGGCTTAAAGCTCTACTATGTCTTACCTGCTGAACCGGCTGAATTCCTAACTCATTAATTATTATTGGCACCTTTAACCCCTTAACGCCTGAATTTATATCCATGTATATTAAAAAATAAATTGTGTTTTTGCCTTTAAGTAGATGTTAAATTAAGTTGAGATTGTTAATTTGACTATAGCACAAAAAATAAAGATAAATTTGGGTATGTAGCAAATTTGCGACAATAGGCACATAGGTCAAAAACGACGAAATAATAACACAGTACTATAATAGTAATATACCAGATTTTTTTTTATTGAAAACAGATAACAGATAACATCTAAACAGATTTTGCATGGATAACAGAACAGATAACATGTAACAGCTCATCCATGTACATCTTTCCTCTCACCCATGGAATGCACAAAACCAGTTTTTGTTCTTATTGAGGCAAAGTGAACATCACACTTTGCACAATTGATCCCTGTGTGGCGCTTGCATCTTGGGAATTTGCAGCATTGGAGCACACTGTCAATGGCTGGACAGTGATCCACAGCATAGGACTTGTTCTGCATAAAAATAAAGAGCAGACATTGCATTTATATCCCAGCATGGTATTTTTTATAGAGAATATTGAAAATAACTAGAATGGCATTTCCTAAAGAACATCAGTGTGAGTCCTGATCGTTGAACAGCGCTATATAGAATATAACAACATGGAATGCGGCCGAGTGTCGCTAATTCGCGACAAACCGAAATATTAAAATAATTTCAAAAATACACGTCACACACAGTTCTCCTCATAACGTAGGCTTTAGAAGTACTCAATATACAAGTGAGTATTTTTATCTTAGCACAACTTACCTTATATGCAAAAATTGCTGCAAATTTCCAGCCTCGTTCTGTTAGCGTAGCAACCGGTAGCCTCCTCTTGCATCAACCGGATGTAGTTCCGACACCGACCGGTCTTACTAGAAACAAGTGCTTGCAAAGGTTCCTAGGTCTGTACTGCATACGCACACACCCGCATTGTGGGAATGCAGACGCTATCTCGGCTGCAAACTGAATGGAAGCGGTATGTCGCAAATTCGCGACAACCGGCGTTATGTAGAAATGCTTTGAATGTGTCCTTGTTAGTGATTACTGCTGGCAACTTTACTTAGAAATACAATGTGTGGCGGGAGTGCGTGACAAAAGACCGAAAAGCGTGACTGTCACGCTCAATGCGTGAGACTTGAGAGCCCTGCTTACGCACCACTTGTGCCTAGAGTTCTGGGGGTAAAACACAAACAATGTGAATGCAGCAAGTACAAATGAACTGTATAGAGCAGTGGCAATGACCAAGCATTGTCCCACCTTCAACCTAAGTCAGATGACTTACACTGAGTGCTCTTTTAATGCTTTGATATACACCGATCAGCCACAACATTATGGTCACTGACAGGTGAAGTGAATAACATTGATCCTATTGGTACTATGTGGTGTTCTGCTGGGAAACCTTGGATTTTGGCATTGGCCAGCAAGACAATGATCTGACACACACAGCCAAAGGGGTCAATAAATGCTTAACAGAATACATTATCAGCATTTTGCAACAGCCCAGCTGGAGTCCAGCCCTGAATCCCATGAGAACCTGTGAAGGAACTTAAGACCAGAGTGATGGCAAAGGAGATGGCCTCAAAGACCTGGAGAACCTGGTGGATACATGTGAGAAGCTTGTTAGCAAATAGAAAAGCTCTTATAGTGGCAAATAAAGGCTCCACCAATATACAACATTTATAGATTAGAATAATCTATAAAATGTATTGTTTTAATAGGTAAGATTAATCTTTGAATATAACAATCTGCTCTATCAAAAAAAATCCTTTGTTGTAGATGTTATCTTATGTACATCCAGTGTACAATTAGAGGGGTGACCTCAAGACCTCAAGTAGAGTTGTTATGTTACTTGTGGGTATTGGAATAAACAAAAAATGTAAATAAATAAATAAAGCCCATTTACATCTCTTACACAATGTCTTACCATCATTTATCACTTGTTTACATCGTTTTAGCCAGTTCACAGTCTGTAAGTGTGATGGTTAATTTGAGTGCTGCTTACACAGGAATTTCTTTAGGGAACTGAATAGAATTGACACTTGTTAATGTATCGGAAGAAAGCCTCTTGACTCCAATCAAAAATTATCAGATAGCGTTGACGTAAGCTGACTGCTCTTCACACTGCTGTAATTTTTAAATAAATGTTCAGCATCTCTAAGAGTGTTAGCTCTTGTGACAGGATTCATTGCCACATCGGCCATCCCAGTGCAATTAATAGGTGTGAGCCTTTTGCAAAGGATCTTAAATCCTGATTCAAATATGTAATTAGGACAACACACAAATCCCAGAAGTTTAACCAAGCAGCAACATGTTAATGAAGTCAACATGGAAGTGCCAAAAAATGCAGTTCCTCTAATGGCCTCTTGGGGGTGGCTCTAAAAGCGAGTCGATCGACATAGAGCTCCGTGTTAAAATGCCTGACTTTACAGCAGAAATAAACATGTTTACAAACTGTTACAAAAACAGTGTTGGTTTCCCATTCATGACAGTTGTACGAATGGTGAATTTTTATATAACTCAGACGTTTAAATTGTATCAAGGCTTAGATGTATGCATATTGAAATGCGTGGCAGCTTTAAGTAACAGATGGGTGCCATCACAAGAGATTTTATGACCCGTTTCAGTTTCACTTACACTCCACCTCTTTGCTTATTTTTGGATTAATTGGGAGTTATGGAGGGGAGGCGGAGCTTCATAACCACCTTTTAAAAACCTGTGTTGATGCCATAGAGAATTCACCCATCAATCAGTGACTTTAATGTATCAGAAAACTTTGACGGACAGATTAGTGAGCTGAATGTGAAATGTAATTGTTGAACTTGGACGCTGTGTTTGTGAGTCACTGAGATTAAGTTGAAAGCTCAAAAAAAAAAAAATCCAGTAAATGAATCTTATATTTCATCCATTTAGTCAAACACCAAACAGACTGTTTTGCAAAACCAAACATAATGTGAAATCTGACATTAAAGTTAATTCTGTGTCAGAAAAGATTGAGATTCAGATTAAGGTGATCCATTTACCGAAACTAAAAACAACATGGACAGGACAAGCAGCCTGCTGATGGTGGTGCCAGTCTATCAGGTTTGCTCTATAAATGGGCAGGAACACACAGTGTCCACATTGTTGTGAAATCAATGGGATGTTTCTGTTACTTCCGTGCATTCCCGTAGATTCAGGTAAAAACATGAGAAAACTACTTTTTTGGGCTGCTTTCAGAATACAAGTGATATTTGTTGAGTACAATCATGAAACCAGCGTGAAAGTGTTCCACCTTTAATACCTTTCTTTTCTATGAAATGTGAAAATGTCAAGTTGTGGCCAACATGATGGATTACGTGCTATACTGGTAAGTTGGCAGTGAATCAGCAGAGACTCCGGGACTTCCCATGAAACAGTGCATTGTTCTTTGTACACTGTACTTTTTGCACAGACTAAAAAAGTGAAGTCATGACATGCTAACTAGTGAGTTTTAGAGGTGCTAGTTCCTGCTAGTGGATTCTCTAACCTTTGGACAGGGCAGGCTAACTTTTTCCTACTGTTTCCAGTCTGTATGCTAAGCTAAGTTAACTGACTGCTTGCTGTACCTTTATTTTTAATGGACAGATACGAAAGTGATAATATTTTTGAGCCCAATAAAAACATGAAAAAGAAAAAGACTTTTATTTTTTATAACGCTATTACCCACCTAGGCAAAACACTGCCTCTAAAGGTTAGGTAAGTTAATAAAGTCTAGGGGTTTATACATTCAATAAAATTCATAGCTTTACGTTGATGTGAAAAGGTGCCACATGCAAATTTAAAGATTTTATTTCCCCAAACAAAATACACAAAAGAGATCAGAAGAGTAAATCATGTCTATATGTTTGTGTTGACTCCGCAGGGATAATATTAAATATGAAAAGTTGATTTGCAGGAGTTACGGATATTTGAAAGCAGTAAAGAGTGCCTTATTGCATTATATTACTTTATTAATTTGAACTGTCACTTGACTTTTCTGTTTTCCTTTACATGAATAAATACATTTCCATCATAAAGTCATGCAGAAAAGGAACAAATTGGTGCATAAAAATTGACCAAAATGCAGGAAATGGACTGTAGAGCGGGCCCAGCCAAAATCTTTGCCCATCTTCGCTCCAACTACAGGATCTAAACCCTGTCTCACAACAGATCTCCAACATGGCCCAGCCAAGTTTCTGGCTGCTCATGAAGAACATTGCAGCCACAGAGGACATGTAGTTTCCTCATAAAAAGTCAAAGCTTCAAGCCAATTAGACAATCTGAAATTAATGTTTCTTGTTATCCTTTGAATATATCTCAAAACTTGTTTAAAATGTACCTCTGCTGTGCTGATTGCTGTCATGAGCACAGTGAGGATTAGTGCTGAAGACAGGGGTTGTTGTTGTTTGTTAGACAAAATGATTTTTGTTTTCTGTTTAAATATGACCTTATGAATTGCAGGTGGGTGTAATCAGACTTTGAGTTCAGCCAGAGGGCTTCCGCTTATCATTTCACTGGACATTGACTCAGAGAACGTGGGAGTTATTTGGCTCTCTGTTCTTCACACACCAGCCAATGACAGAGTAGACAGAACAGCAATATCCGCTTGCAGGGCGTACAAAACTTTCCAAGTCCAGCCACACAGGCTCCATTTCCTGGGACACACATACACACACACACATCCTATGGTTTAAGGGTCTTTATTTATTATCATTGCTTGCAATTATTATAAGAACAAAATATGTATAAATGAATAGTTCCATACTGAGCTATATTATCTTATTTAAATACACTGTAACTGTGTGCCATGTTGTGTAAAACTGAAATGTTTCGCATGTTAAGTTTCAAGAATTTCCTTTTCTCTTTAATCCAAACACCAAATATCAGAGGTTTGATATTTTTACATTTAAGAAGTGTATGTCACACAGCAACACTGGTAGCAAAGGTAATAGTATACCTGGTGTTTTCATTGAGGCAAAGGAAGATGCAAATTTTCTCCTAACATCCTGTAAATGCTGCATGTCCACACAAACACATGTTGTGTTTCATCACTTCAGGACATTACATTTACTAACAGTAAGTTATACCCGAATCATAGGCACCACTGGCCTTTCCCTTAACCTTGGAAAAAGTGAGCCAGGTCCCAAAAATGTGACTTTGCAAGCAGATTTATGTCCCAACAACAAGAATAACACACACACTGCTGAGAACAGTGAACTGCTGGTGAAGTGAAGGAGCGACTCATTGAGGACGGTTTCCACTTTTCAGACTCATGAGCTCATTTGGCTGTTAAGTCAGTAAGCATAGGATTTGTGGCATAATTAACAATTAGTCATGTACATCAACATTTTATTTGACTGGTTATTTCATTAAATAACCATTAGTGAAAAGATGCATGAGTTTCCTCTACAAACCGATTACAGCTCCATCCCAAAACTGCATTTTGAGTGAAAGTTTGAAAGTTATTTAATCAGGCAGGTGTGTGTGTGTGTGTGTGTGTGTGTGAGTGTGTGTGTGTGTGTGTGTGTGTGTGCGTGCGTGCGCGTGCGTGCGTGCGTGCGTGTGCGTGTGTGTGTGTGTGTGCTAGTGTGTGTCTATATGTGTGTTAGTGTGTGTGTCTATGTGTGTTAGTGTGTGTTAGTGTGTGTGTGTCTATGTGTGTGTGTGTGTGTTAGTGTGTGTGTTAGTGTGTGTGTTAGTGTGTGTCTATATGTGTGTTAGTGTGGCAGCAGGTAAACCCAGGAGCAGAGTCCAGCTCCTCCTCCTCCTCCTGCTGACTCCTCCTCCTCATTACCCAGCATGCAGCTCAACCACTTCCTCTCCACAACACACACTAGTT
>OMNN01087248.1:0-13608 GCA_900302755.1 Chromis chromis
CCCCACCACATGGCAACAACATCAACCAATCAGGAACATCTTGAGGAACATGACAATGGCCCAAGATGTTGATTTGACCTCCAGACTTCCTAGACCCCATTCTGATCAAACATCAACAGGATGCAGTGGAACAAGTTGGATTGACAGAGGCCCCACTGCACAAGCCAGAGTACCCAAACAATCCACTGCCAACGTCCTGGTGCCAGACCCCATAGGACACCCTGAGAGGTCCTCTGGTCCATGCCCAATGGTTCAGAGCATTTTGGACCACATAAGGGGGACCAACACAATATTAGGCAGGTGGTCATAATGTTATGCCTGATCGGTGTATTATCTGGATGTCAACAACTATTTATAAAGCATTACATTAAACACTAATATGCCTTTCGCTTGTGGGTGTGTTCATCTAAATCATCCTTACTTCTGCTCCTCTGTGTGAGCACCATCTTCCACACTGTTCCCAGCAGCATGTGCAGCTGCCTGTAGCTCAGCTTCACTGTGCTGCCCAGAGTGTCTCGGACAAACGTCCTCAACGGCGTCAGCCAGTCTCCGTCCGACTCTCGGCCCAGACTCTGCTTCTGGCCGAGGGACACCATCACCTGGCAGAGCGTGATGTTCAGGGCCAGAGGCTCCACGGTCAGACCGAGGACAGCTGCAGGCTGCTTACTCCTGCACAGAGGATGGCAAGAGATTAGATTTCACATATTTGAAATACAAAATATGCACACTGATGCCAAAGTTGGATGAATTCTTTTTCAACCAGTAGGATTCCTCTGGCTAGAAGACGTAAACAGTTTCTGAATTCAAACAGCTGCATAACAAAGCCTGAGACACACCTGTAACCAGTCACCTGTAGCTCCACACCCAAACCTGTTCAAGTTCCTTGTCTTTATTACGGTTACCAAACAAATATTAGCATATCAAAGGCCCTATAGCTCAGTGGTTAGAGCACTGGTCTTGTAAACCAGGGGTCGCGAGTTCAAATCTCGCTGGGGCCTAGATATGCTTTTAAATTATTATTTCTTTTGTCTTTAGTGGTCATAAACAAACATCTAGATGATTAGAAATCTTGAAGCAACCACTAATCATTGATTGGTGTTGCTCACAGGTAGAGAAAGAGGTAGTTCAGTAGATTTTATACTTCATTTCCCACATAGTTTGAGGTGTAAAACATGTTTTTATTTGCCAAAAAACACAATAATGAAGCTGATCAAGCCACCGAAAGTTTTGTTTTGTAAGTTGTCCTTGTTTCTTGTTCACCAATCCACTCCAATAAGTTTCCTCTGGATGGAAATCATATCCTCAAGGGTATGAATAATTTTGGACATGGCCTTTTTTGTATAATGTATAAATAATAATAAATAAAGAAACATACATAGAAACAGAAATTGATAAACAGCATCTATAACATGATGTCTTATAGTCCTTTGTCACTTGTTTATGTCATTTCAAGCCAGAAGAAACCTTTTAGTGAAATAAAAATTCATTTTAAATCAAAATTTGTCACAGGTATGAATAATTTTTGGCGTAACCGTAGGATCCCTGTATGTTAAATGGTCATTTTCAAATTCAATATCATGTTGCATTACAATGTTTTTGGTTACATTCATTACTAAGAGCAAAATGATGCAAACACGGGGTAAATACTAACAAATCAGGGACACACTTGCAGCACTATAGTAGTGGTTAAAAATTCCACGGCGCACCTTTAAGAATTCAATTTAATGTATTCAAACATTTTAATCAAAACGTCAGGAAAAAAACAAAAGAAGACAGCATTCCTTACCTTTTGAGGTCAACCTTCTTCCTAGGTTTGGGCGTGTCCAAGGTACCGTAAGGAAAGTTTTTCATGAAGTGCTGCTTAAAATCTCCCAGGTATTCTTTACGGAACCATGCATCCTAAACAAAGACAACACAGTCTGTCATTCTTACTATACCTTTTCCTTGAACAACAAATACACTGTGTGATGTATGCTTCATCTCACCAGTGCGTCCTGGTGCTCCTGCTGTGGTGCCAGCTTCCTCAGCAGCTGCAGAATAGTCAGGACCTGGAACATCACTGACATGGCATCCGGACTGAGCAGGTGAGCTCCTTCTGTGCTATTCGAGGGGCAGTGAGCGGTGCTGGCCTCCACCCAAACTTCCAGCAGCAGAGGCACAAGAGTAGCTGCAAAGCTCTGAACTGTCTCAGCTGAGTCCAGACCCTCAGTTACCGAAGCTCCTGGGTCCACCTCGGGTCTACTCAGGGATAGAATAAAAGAAAAGAGAAGGTTCAACATAAAACGTGGGCTTAAATTCAAATGAGAGAAGGTTAATTAACTTTTACAGTATGCAATAGAAGTGAGTACAACCCTGTGCAATATCACTTAAATGCCTCACCTCTCAATAATCATATTATTTGTAAGCTGAACAATAGAGTATTTGCTCTAATGAACAAGTAACAACAAATACTGCAAGATTCAATTTTGCAAAAAGACATGCAAAGAAGTCTGAGGGATGTAGAGATAAAGGAAAAATTGTTGGGCTCAGATGGAGTCCAGCATGTTTGGTGTGAACCGGACCAGGACTACTACAATGGATGCATAGTCCTGACAGTGGAGCACAGAGGTGGGAGGTGACATTATAGATTGTAGAATACCATTGGGGGTATTTTGATGAGAAAGTTAGAACAACACAACCCCTCCAGTGAAGAGCAGCTGAAAAAGTCTTGGAAGGATGACAGAACATTGCTTCAGAAATTTGTGCAACACTGGCGTCCTCCATGTTGAAGAAGATTTGAGTTTTACATCCAAAATAAAAGGTGCACATGTGAAATATTGAAAACATTAAAAGATTTGAATCTTAGTAATGACTGACTTTTGCTCCTACTGTGGGGTCTGTATTTTTAATACATTAAATCTAAACTCCTACTTTTTTTCCTTCTTTTTCTTAAGTATTTTTTTGGGAGTTTTTCCCCATTTTATTGATAGAGAGAGAGACAGGGTTAAAGGGGGTTCAGAGGAGAGTGACATGCAGCAAAGGGTCTTGAGCCGGATTCAAACTCATGACCGCTGCTGGCGACCTGCGCCCACATGGTAACGCCTTAACTCAGTGAGCTATACGGTGGCCCTAAACTCATACGTTTTAATTTTACATAGGAGCAAATACTCTATGGTTCAACTTAGAAGTTACTGTAAGGTGATGCAATTTTGACTCAATTGACATATTAGTGATATTGCACAGGGGGTTGTACTCACTTCCTGTTGTATTCTGTAAGTTGCATGTTCATAAAAAGCCTGTCTTGGTCACTGAAGTCTGTGGTATCATACCTGAGTTTAAAGGTGGAGTGAGGCGTCGGTTTGGCACCAGAATGTTCGTACACCCGAACCCCAACCTTGCTGTAGATGAGCTCTTCCCAGTTGAGATAGAGAGTCGTAATCCGGCCTTCTCCACTGGAACCAAACGTTCGCTCAGAAGGTGCGGACATGTCACTTTCCCCCATTGGTCTTTCTTCAACTACTGCCTGCAGAAATCTCCCGAGCCTGAAACACAACAGCAGAAAACATTAAGGCTCACATCCAGACATTTTTTAAATTCTGTGTCCATGTGGCCTCCATACCTGAGGAGCACAGAGAGCCTCCACTGCTGGCTGTTCACAGCTCTGTCAGGATTAACCGACAGCGTCCACGTCCGGCTTTTGGCGTCCTGAGCCTTTTTGGCCGCTCCTCTGTTCTGTCGGTGAGAGATCAACTCCAGGAAGTTAGTGAGCAGCACCGCAGGCCGAGCAGCCAGCAGAGCCGGGTAGTGCTCCAGGAACACGTCCAGGACCGTCATGGCGTCCTCCTGGATCCCTGCCTCGATGTGGGTCATGGCACAAGACAAGTGAGCACTCAGGAGCGGGAAAAACGGAGCCACTCGTTCTGCAGGTACAGACTGGGCAATGAACCTGAAAGCAGATTTAGACAATGTGTTAACTCACAAAGAAACAAAAGCCAAGTATTTATTATGTGGTGTTATAGTTTAGCGTCGCTGTTGCTCCTCTAACCTGAGCACACGTGTAGCTGCCACGCGAACGTTGCCATCCTTGTCGGTGAAAACAGCTGCTACTTCAGAGAGCAGGCGAGACAGATGCTGCTCTAACAGAGACGGATTGATGGACAGCAACTCTTTCAAACCCAACAAGGCACTGTGTTTCACGTTGGCATTGTAGTGGTGCAGCTGAGACAGGAGCTCCTGGAGTAGGAGGAGAAAATGTGGTATCAAAAACTGTTTAGCAAAGGCTGCAACTTAGGATATACAAGGTGTAGCTAATAAATAATAAGACTCATGTTGTAATTCAGTTTATTTAATTTAAGCAGGGGGTGTATTGTCCATTTATCAGTGTGTACTACAGGTTTTCAGTATGCACACTGTGGTTTGACTGACATAAGTCCAGTCTCATTATTTAATATCAACCCCTCGCACATTTTTCAGTGAGTTTAACCCAGGATTTAAACTGTTGTATGAGTGATTTTACAAATTTATGCCGTCCTACTGTTGCGACATTGATGCCTTTCATGGTAAATCATGTGGTAGTGCTCCATCATGTTAGGTATATCAGGTATTTTCACCAAATCCCTCAGCCCTAATTTGTACCATGTTTCTGAGTACACATGAATAACTTACATTGATTCCCAGCTGTCTGTGTGTCGTAGGACCACTGGTGTCTCTCTTGAGCTGTTCAGGCAGATGGATTCCCTTCGTGCGGAAGTTAGTGTTGGTGGCATTATCAGCTTTGGGCTTCTTCTTTCCCACTTTTAGCTTCACCTTCTGGAAGTCATCCTGTCTCTTCTTCTTCTTGGTCTTCATCGCTGCAGTCTGGCCCTGCAGGGGCTACAGCTGCCAAATGACATAAATTGCTTTTAGCAGTCTGAAACAAAAATCTGTTTTTTTAAAGATCACATTTACATGAATAGTGGGTCCTACTGTTTAACCTCACAGTGGTAGTAAATAACATAGGACTGTGTACTTACACAACCTTTAAACTTTGCTTCAAGCTCATCTCCTTGTTAAACTGGACTGTATATGTCAAGATTCAGGTGACATATGTGACTATACCCAACGTGAACAAGCTATATAAATGAAGTATTGTGGTGCTACAGGGATGTCCTTTCCGACAAATCATATTCTCCAGACAAGCTGCTTGTTTGGTACAGAGGGCAGCAAAAATCATGCTTTATCGTGTGTGTGTGTGTGTGTGTGTGTGTGTGTGTGTGTTTAATTATTCTATAAAATCTGAGTGCAATTTATTCAACTTGTCAGAAACAGTGCAAGCTAGTGTATTCTGCATTTTTGCTTTTACATTTTATCTTTCACGTTTTATTTTCTTACATTTGCTTGTGAAGCACTTTGAATAACCTGTATATGTATGACAATGTGCTATATCAATAAATTTGCTTACACACACACACACACACACACACACACACACACACACACACACAATAATAATCAATAATTGCAATTGTATTAATAATATTTAAATTATATTATAACATTTCTCTAAAAACGTTTAAGAGAAAACTGTTATTATATATATATATATTTGGATTTTCCAGGGTTGGACTGCTGTCAGTTACAACACATGAGGTTAACGGTACTGAACGTGTGCGCTGATTTGAATGAAAATATAACGTTACTGACAACTGTAATAAGTTTGGACTGTGACACGTATTTTATGCAAAACTGTACAAACCGCTCGTTTTATGCTCCGGTTAGATTACAAACAAATACAACAGAGCTACATTAACGGCAGCTAGCTCAGTTAGCATGTAGCTAACTCATCCCTGCTGCAGCATCAAGCATGACAGCTGTTTATTTTACTCACCACAGTAAACAGACTTCTACCGTCAGAGGGCCACACAGCATCAAACAATCGCTCTTCAAGAGGAATATCCACCCTGCTAACGACTAATGGTACGTATAAAAAGAAAATTTATCTTTATTCCATCTCGTGTTGATGCGTTGGGTCCTTTCACTCTGTGTGTACAGTTCACAAAGCCCGCTCGTTATGTGAGCAGAGAGCTGATCGGCTGCGGGGTTTACAGTAATAAACTCTATAACTGTGGCAGAATGCGATTTTTTTTTTAAGTGTTCACACTACATTTTATTAATTAATTTGAAATTAAAACGAACAAAATAAAAAACAGACGGCCAAGTGTGCTAGAAAATTCAATAGTGTGTTCCAGGGGTGTGTAACGGTAAACCCTGGTGTTTAAAACAAACGCACCACATAGTTGTCCGCATAGCTGCCTTATAAATATTAAAGCACTCCTTTTTAAAATGTACAGACGCGCGATTTATTTTAACTAATTATTATTTATTTATATTAGGAGGATCTAATTTGTGTTTTTATAAAGTGTGGGGATAAAATAGCGTTAAATTTAGTCTTTTTTAAACAGGCGAAATAATTAGACTACTATCCGCTCCATGAACCTGAAGCTACTTTCGGTTGCTAGCTAGTGCGTCCTACTAACTGTATGCTTTGGGAAACTCGCCGTTTGCGTTTGAATATCCCGGGTAAGTTACGTTTTATGGTCTCATTGTTTTAGTCAAATAAGTATTTTTTATTTTATTTTATAGGCGGCATTTTAACCTGTTTAGACAATCTTCAAAATTAACGTAATAGTGTGAAAAAACTGAGCATTTAAAGCCTTTCTTGGCAGGGCCTCACCGGCTTTTTAGACCACATATTAGCAAACAGAGCTAACTATTACTTCTTCCAATAAAAACTACACGTTTGTTTAAAATGTTTCTTATTATTAAGAAGGTGTTTTCACTATACTTGAAGAGTAGCCTAGAAGAAATAAACATTACCCATTTAACGCTTCTCTATTCGTATCTAAACAAAGTCCAACCGGCTACATGGAGAAAAGTTCCAACTTATTAAACGTGTTTAAAACATATATTTATCATTAAGTTAGAGGATTTCTTCATCCAGATGGTTAAAACAGATTGTACAGATTCTAGAAATTAATTCAGAAATATGCTGTTTGATTTAAACAATATGGAATTTTAAAATATCCGTTAATTTACCCACAATTAGCTTCGTGAATCGACTGTAAACAAGGGTTTGGCGGTAAAGGGGGACTATTTCTCACAATAAGATATTTAATTCCAGTCGATAATTATTGATCTTTTTTAATGCTAATGTTAAAATAAAAACCACAAACAAAAAGGTTTAATTAGAATGTTATCACTTTACTTTCAGTTTAACCACTCAGACCTCCTGTTTTATCAATAATAGTAATAGTTTTAATGTTAGCACTGCAGTGAACAACACACACAAGAAGGGCTGCAACTAATAATTATCTTCATTGTCGATTAATCTGTTGATTATTTATTGAGTCTGGCAAAGTTTAGCAGCAGCTACACCTTTATCATTTTATTATAAAGGTGTGTATGAAAGAGAATGTCCTCAGAGAGTCTCTCTTCATAACAAGCATTTGTTCTGAGCACTGTTTGTTTTCCTGGTACCTGCATAGCCGGCGTGCTTCCAGTGCTTACAACCTGTATGGTCACAAATTTATAATTGCATTCAGACCCTTCAAAACTTGTGTAGTTGATAAGTTTACATCTTATGGACCTTCATACGTATGATTTGGTGTTTTACTTTCTGCAAGAGTCTGCATGATGTTATCTCCATCATGTCCCCAAGTCTGCAAGAGTCTGAAAGGAGCCCTCTGCACAAAATCTGAGTTGACTACATAACAAAGACAGCCTTGCATGTGCTTGTCAATAGTGTGCATGTATGGAGTCCTTAAAGTGGACTCCAGCGAACTGGGGGAGTAGTATAACAAGCAGCAACTACACATCCATGGATAACTGCAGCCGCCTGTATACGTGTCCATGAGGGGGTATAATCAGGACTGGCCTGGACCAGTTGACACCTGAACTGAGACCCAACACCAGCCCCTGCACACACCCCAACTTCAAGTCCGTCAGCTGTTGGCTGCTGCATAGATGAGTGGGGTGGGGAACATAGGATCATGGTTGCAGCAGAGATTGAATGGGCTCTATTAATAAGGGATATGAGAGGCTGCTTATGGGAGCACGCTTGGAGTTTGTTCATGCAGCTTAACTTTGCTTTTTTGTCATGTAGGCTTACATCTGATGCATTTAAGTGAAACTATCAAACATTTTTGTCGTTGCTATTGATGAAGTGTCTTTTGTCGGTACATATTGCTGCTGCTTTATCATTCTGACGTAGTTTAAACCCATAATGAGACTCAAACTGTGGCTGGTCTGGGCCTGATATGGCACAAAACAACGCAGTAGCTGTTAATCCACATCGATCATAATTCAGTTACCACTGATTACTGCATGTCTGTATCTTTATTTTGACTCTTTCTTTGTGTCCCACTAGAAAAGCTGAGGAAATGGAGGCTCAGGCTTCAATGAACCAGCCTCCACCAAGAAATGGGCCACCATATCAAAAGAGAAATCTAAAGGTAAGGATCACACTGTGGCTGCACTTGCAACCAGATGAACAGCACGATTAACTTGACAATCAACTGCACAGTTGCATGCTTGTTGCTCAAAAAGGAAACATGATTTTCTCTTGATATTTTTTCGTAATAATGATATCGCTGACTGGCCTTTTTGCAGCAGTCTTTGATGGCTGCCTCTGAGTATTCAGGCCTGCTTTTTTAGCTTAAGACGTCATTCAGTGGTTTGGGCCTCACATAATAATAATAATAATCTAACCTTTATTGATCCCCTTGGGGAAAGTCCTTCTCTGCATTGACCCATCCTATTCTAAGTTAACCTTAACTATACATACTAGGAGCAGTGGGCTGCCGCGGTGCAGTGCCCGGGGAGCATTCAGGGGTTAAGGGCCTTGCTCAAGGGCCCACAGTGGTGGAGACTGGGACAAGCGGTCGCTCTCACTTTCCCACCTCAACCTCTTGCCAGTCCGGGGACTTGAACCGGTGACCCGCCGGTTAGAAGTTCGCTTCACAAACCACTAGGCCACCACTGCCCACCACATCTGAGGTCTATCTTCACTGGAACTTTTTAGCACCAGATTTGCAAAGTCCAGTTGTATGACTTCAGCTATACCAGCATTATTTAATGTTGTGAAACTTTAATAGTTTATTTTTTTGAGATAAACGTATCTGAACTAACACCATGTGGCTGGCCACTCATTTTTTACTTTGGAGTGTTGTCACGCTCACGATAAAAGTGGAAGTCACGGATCATTTTGATGATTCAAAACCTTTGTTCTGTTATAATAATTCACGGTTTAGTGGTCACACCACTACTCAAACGCATTGAACACGTTACCCTTTTATTGCCATGACGTTCATAAACTGTTATGTTCAGTTTTATTACAGAACTAGCTTTACAAGCACTGCACATAACGTTGATCACTCTGCAGTCTATTCTGTATGACAGGAAGTACTGTACTACACATCCTAAAATGTTTGTTTTACAAGACCACCATAGTTAATTTCTATCCAGATGTTTTACTGTTATGAGATACAGGCAGCATTTTGAATTCTCCTTCTGACTATCTGCTTGTCTCTGCCACCGTCTCGTGTCCTATTACAAAGATTATGTTTGGAAACATTTACTTCAGCACTCAGTCTTGTTCCTCCAGGCTTCAAAGTATAACAGGAACAACCTCCATGCTTTATACAGCTCATAAAACGAGCGGACATCACTCCCTCGTCATGTAAGGGGGTGCATATTTAGTTGTTTTCGCATTATTTAGATTCAGAGCTCCCACAAAACCAGTTTCATTCTCTTGGGAAAATTCCTGAGGTCTTGACCTCAGCATACTCTAATGTGGCCTCTGTAGAGCAGCAAGTTTGCACACTGAACTCTGTTTTTCCCTGTTAAAGTGTTGCTGTTTAACATTCTCATTTGATGAGAATTCAGACTCCATCATTTAGATGGCGTTTGCACGGTTCTGTGACTGCCGCTGCTTGATGCAGGGGTCATGAAGAATGAGGAAGCAATGGCTTTTTGGCATCTAAGGTGTGGCGGACGTGGACCAGGTGTTCAGTCCTCTGCAAATCCTGTCACTAATTCATGTGTGTGTCTCTCTCCTCCTCGTGGGTTTATTCCCTCTGCTGACAGAGAAAGCAGCCACAGAATTCTGCCGATATAGGTAAGTCTTTTTACACACTGCGCCACTTCCAGCGCTGAGAGTTGAAGCTTGAGACTTCTCTGCTTCACGTCATGGGTGGTGGCTTGTTCACCGCTCAGTCAGACTCTCCCCCTCAGAGACTTGGGGGGGGCTGTTGTGGTGCAAATCACATTTTCTGAACAACTCAACCCATTCTCCTAAAATGTTGCTTGATTGAAAGCCTGCACCATGAGCTCCATTAGTCCCAAGCGACACTAAATGTAGTCTGAGGACGGCGTAATGCAGCCATGCATCTGCAGTGGCTGCTTATTAAGTGTTAATCTGTACTGTCATAGTTGAATGCAGTCCAGTTGCCTGTGTTACATCAGAGCAAACCTCACCTGTTTACGAGTATTTTAAATCATGCAGGGGTTTTATGGTGCATTTGCAGGACGGCTGCTTCATCAGTGCAGCACAGAAGTGACTGTTTCTGTGGCTGAGCACGGTGAGAAGCAGTGCATCATGGGATGTGGTGTCCTGCAGCCCAGTTTGGGTCTAAACGGGGGTTAGCTGAGAACTGCTGCTCCCGTTCTTCTCCCAGGCTTCAAAAGCACACATGAGGAGTTTGGGTGTCTAAAGGTTGTTCAGTTAGCATAGACAGAATACAATGCCTTGGCCCTGAGAGGCTGCAGGTGGAGTAAGAACACAAAACACTTTCACCGTCTTCTTTACTTGGATTATGATGGTTGATGGTTTCGTCCAAGAAATTTACAGGAGAGCAAAAATATAAAGGCAGCATGCAAATGGACTTCCTCTCAGACTTTGAGGAAAAATCTCATTTCAGTCTTTGTGGACAACAATTTTTTTTTTTGAGCTGGTGACAAATTCTCAAGTTAATTCACAGTCTGATCAGGTGTGGCTTTAAAGGACTATGATTAGACGGTGACTAGTGTACAGACACTCCTTTGACCAGAGACTATAAAATTCCACCTTAAGATGCAGCTTTATTTAAATGACACGATGCAACATATCATAATAATAATAATCTAACCTTTATTGATCCCCTTGGGGAAATTCTTTCTCTGCATTTGACCCATCCTATTCAAAGTTAACCTTAACTACTAGTGACATGCAGAATGGTCTTGAGCCAGACTCGAGCTCATGACTGCTGCTAAGGGACTGAGCCCATGTGGTGTCGTCTTAACTTAGCGAGCTAAACGGCGGCCCGATGACAAGAAAAAGACGCTGGCATGTCAGTTAGAGACTTGAATGTCCAAAACTCTACCATTTGTCATCTTAAGAAATAGTTCTAGACAAGAAACGATAGACAACATGCCAAATGTTGCCAACCAAGCCCGGGATTGTCACGTCCATCTGAAAAACTGTCTGCGATCGGCTACAGAAACTCTGGTGAAGTTGTTGATGTGAGCAACCAGAGAGTATCTGCTCACACTGAGGAATCTTCTGAGGGAAGCTGGTTTGAGATCTCCTCACCGAGTCCTTAATGTAACAGCAGAATGGCATTGTATTCCACTCCAGTAAGCGACCACTCACGTTTGTTGGACACTAGCAAGAAGGAGGATGAGCCTTTTTCATGGATGAATCTTGTTTTCAGCTGGACAGAGCAGATTGCAGACGTTGTGGCCCATGGAGATGGAGGAGTGATGGCATGGGCAGGGATATGCCATGGACAAACAAACATGTCTGCGTTTCATCGATGGCAATCTCAACACCTAATATTATCGAGATGAAATCCTCACAAGCGTGGTTTCCCGCTCATTCGCTGCCATCACTTGAGGTTTCAACATGCGTCCTCGTGTCTCCAGATTCTGCACTGTCCTTCTAGCAATGTTCCAGCCCTACCACAACCTGCAGAATCTCCAGACATGTTGGACACCTGTGGGATGATCTGGATATCCGATAAGGCAATCCTGTCGCCTAAAATGTCCTTCAACTTCACCGAGCCGTTCCAGGAAGAGTTGGGCAACAACCACAAGCAGCATCAACAACCTCATTAGCTCTCGTGACTCGTGGATGACTTGTAATTTCTCCATTCCACTTGGTTGTTTCATGCCGTCTATTCTGTTGTAGAGCTGTCATGTGATTTATCCCCTTATGTTAAAAAGACTGGGTAGAGTTTAATAAAGCTTTACATGCTGCCTTTATATTTTTGTTCAATACAATGTGCTGGACTTCTTGGACAGTTGTTATGCATTTACGTGACGTTGACCACTGTTGTGTTTTTGCAGTGTTCACAAAGGGGACTTCTATCCACACCATGCCGTCTCTCAGCAAACAGTTGAAGGGAATCACAGATTGCGTCATTGGTAAGCAGATGGGCCATTTCCCTCACACACAGTTAAGTTTTTCCATCCTTATTTTTATGTAGAAATGCAATAATTAACTAATCACACGTGTGCAGGCCTCCAGTATGTGTGGGAGTACCGCAGCCCCAGTAAATCCGTCCCGCCACACTACCAGTGCAAACTGTGCGCCATGTCCCGCCTGCAGCACGACATGCTCGATCACGTGAAAGGCTGGAAACACAGCTTCAGATACATGGTGAGTATTATTAGTTGGCTCGTCAGCCTCGAAGACATGGTGTTGCAGAATTATTTACATTTTTTTCTGTATGTTCTGCAGAAAAAGGCCCACCCTGAAAAGGTGACCTGTGAGGAGGAGGACGCCGTCAAAGACCCTCTCGTCAGAAAGGCGGTTAAAGAAGCTGCTGCTGAAGTGGAGAGTACGAAAGGGAGGGGACAAATTAGGGTGACTTGACCTTTATTTCCACACCAATGACACAAAAGTCTTTTTTTTTATAGATAAAGTGAGAGACTGGGAAATTGCAGTGTTGTAGCAGCAATGTATACATCACAAAACGCACATAACTTACATCAGGGATGAGCAACTCCTGGTCCTTGAGGGCCACTATCCAGCATGTTTTAGATGCTTCCCTCTTCCAACACCTGATTCAAATGATCAGCTCATCATCAAGCTCTGCAGAAGCCTGATAACGATCCTGATCATTTGAATCAGGTGTTGGAAGAGGGAAGCATCTAAAACAGTGGTTCTCAACTGGTCCAGCCTCAGGACCCACTATGTCTCTATTAATAACGATTGTGACCCAAATTTTTTGAAGTTTGCTGTTCCTGTTAACAAATTAAGGTTTATCTGGGTGTAGTCTCAACGCATTTTGATACAGCTTGGGAAAATTTTGGCTTATTTTTTTGCTCATTTTGGTATATTTGGACACTTTTGCAGAGTTTTGGGCATATTTTGGCCCATTTTGACAGATTCTTGGTTTATTTTTGGCATGTTTTAGCATAAATGTCTCCACTAAGCTGGCAGAGCCAAATCTAGAGGTTAATAGTGGACAACTACTGGTGTCACCACCACTAAATATCCTGCTATTGAAAGCAAACTGTGTCAGAAGAAACACGTCCTTTAAAATAAAAGACATTATACCACTACTTTTTTTGGGGGGGACATGCTTCTGCGACCCTCTAAAAAAAGTAGTG
>OMNN01087249.1:0-10154 GCA_900302755.1 Chromis chromis
TCACCTCATTATGCGAGTCGTTAGGTCCTTCCCTTTTCACAATGGGATTTGTTAGGGCCCTATACCTGGCCACAAAGGTCCCTGACGAATCCCATTGTGAGAGGGAAGGACCTAACAACTCCCATAATGAGGGAGGGGCAACACTCACCCAGCAGACTGGAGCTTCAATAGTGTTAATGGATCCTGAAGAGTCTAAAACCTGGAACTCCCAACCAGTCAGTTTAGAACTGATGAAGCCTCTTGGATGAAGGTGGAACGTCTTGGAGCTACTCAACCAAGTCCAGATGCTACCATTGAAGCTACGAGGAGAACCTGGACGACTGAGAACCTTCACAGACAACAGAACAACAACACAAACCGACATCGATCGATCGTCGCGGCTCCAATTCCACATCTTTAATAAAACTGACAGAGTCGGTTAGATCTGGTTTATTTAAGGCTGCGACTGCGACGGTACAGACAAACAGCTACAGCTCGCTTAAACATTTGCTCGTTTCTCCAAAAGAAAAAGTTAAATTCTGTGTAAATCTGTAACAACCTCACCTCGGTGTCCTTCTAAACGTGTTCTTTCACTGATCTGGTCGTTTACTGTTTGGGATTATTATCAGTGGAGGTTTATCATCACAACTTTGCTCGTAACATAATATGACACAGGTTCTCATCATCACATAAAGCCTCAAACGGTGCTTCAATCATTCCTAAGAAAATACCTGACAGAGAAGCCTATGAACACCGACACTCGCGCCCTGATCTGCCACAAACATCCACACAGGTTTATTGATCCTCCGTTTCTATGTTCAAAGTCTCTGGTCGGAGCTCCAGCTGAGGCCGGTCCGGTCCGGTGGGCTGCTGTGGGTCTGGAGGCTGGAAGGAAGGAAGGAAGGAAGGAAGGAAGGGGACTGAAAGTGGGAGTTCTTAAAGAGCCTTCAGTCGTCTGTGGTGTCCAAGACGCTCTTACTGAGCGCCAGGTCCCAGTAGTGTTCTGTGCCGTGCTTCTTGAAGTGTTCCCGGGCCATGCTCTCCGTAGGACACTGCTTGAACTTCATGTCCCCGAAGCTTCGCTCTTTAGCCGTTCCCTGGAGAGGAGAAGAGGATTGTTAGACTCACAGTGAAGGAAGGAAGGAAGGAAGGAAGGGAGGGAGGAAGGAAGGAAGGAAGGAAGGAAAAGAAAAACTGAATGAAAAAAGAAAACAAGAAAATAATTGGAAAGAAAGAAAACAGGAAAATAAAAACCAGAAAGAAAAAATGAAAAAGAGAAATGCTAGAAAATAAATTGTTAGAAACAAATAAAAAAGAAAGAGAAAGAAAGAATGAACTTAAACAGAGAAATGGAAAGAAAGAAAATTGGAAAGAAAGAAAAACGGAAGTAAAGAAAAACAAAGAAAGAGACAGAAAGACAAATTAAAATAGTTGGAAAGAAATAAAAATTGTTAGAAATATATAAAAAAGAAAGTCAGAAAAAGAAAGAAAACAATTAGAAAGAAAGAAAAACTGAAGAAAAAAGACTGAAATAAAGAAAGAAAAAAATAAAATAGAAAAACAGAAGGAAATAAAAACAGAGAAAAAAGAAAGAAAACAGAAGGAAATAAAAACAAAAAATAGAAATAAGGATAGACAGAAAGTAAAAACAGAAAATAAGAAAAAGAAAGAAAATATGAAGGACAGAAAAATGCAAGAAAGAAAAAAGTTGGAAAGAATAAAAAACAGAAGGAAAGAAAACCATAAATAAAGAAAAATTAAAATAGTTTGAAAGAAAGAACTTTTTTTAGAAGTAAATAAAAAAGAAAGAAAACAATTGGAAAGAACAAAAAACAGAAGGAAAAAAAATACAGGAAAGAAAAACAGATAAAGACAAATAAAGACAGACAGAAAGAAAGAAAGAATTAAAGAAAGAAACGACCAGAAAGACAGGAAGAAAGACAGAAAAACTGAAAGGAACGAGAAAGAAAAACAAAAAGAAACCATGAAGAAAGACAGAAAGCCAGACTGACATAAGAAATAAAAAATGAAAATAGAAAAACAGAAGAAAACTAGAAAAGCACTCGTAGAGCTCAGACCTCTGCCAAGCAGCTCATGTCCACCCATTAGGGCTGGTCTATAGCAGGTTGTGTGCTCCGGATATTTGGGTCCAGTTAATGACAAATATATGTTTTTTGGGTGGGGGGTCGGGGGGACACTGCTTCGCTTGGCGGAGGTAATAAAAAACAGAAAGAAAGGAAGGTAGGTAGGTCGGTAGGTAGGTAGGTAGGTCGGTAGGTACATTATTCATCCCTTTAGGGGAGATTCCTGGTATCCAGTAGCTCAAACATGTTTTATTTAAAGAAACTAAGGAAACTAATGTCCAACAGAACGAGGAGTTAACATGTAAATCGTGCTGGTTGAAGAAATAAGCTGCAAAAACTGCTGATATTTATAATAAAGGTGAGAAATTGTTGGTATTTATGATAAAGGACACATCGGTTTCTATCTGATTCCTCTTTGCACATCACTTATTTGCACTGTTTTTATTGTTATTGTTGTTTTTTATCTCGTGTTGTTGCATATTCTGCATCTCTTTGTTCTGTATATATCGTTTATATTCTGTATGTATGTTTAATATGCTGCTGGTTACTTACATTTCCCTCGGGATCAATAAAGTACCTATCTATCTATCTATATCTAAAAAGAGCATAAAAAGTCTAAGTAGAGTGTAAAGATAGAAATAATACGAACACAGGAGGGAATATATTTAAGTTTACACAACAGAAGGCCGATGATCTGAACACTCACCTCCCAAATCAACCAGCACTTGTTGTTCCTCTTCGTGTCGTCGTCACCGTCTGGATCTAATTAAGAATGAACGGGAAAGAAAAACACATTTAGGCTCCAATCAAGTCGTTTAGCTCGTTCTTAATTTATTATCTGAAGCATTAAAATGTGAAAAACCTGTAAATAAACTGAAAAGAAACACATTTAGGCTCCGATCAAGTCATTTAGCTCCTCCTTCATTTATTGTTTAAACCTTTTTCTGACCTGTATTTGCAGCTTTTTGCACATTTCTGAACTTTTAACCCTCTGGGGTCGATTGACGCAGGAGAGCGTAAAACGTCACATGGCTGATTTAAGACAACGTAGCGACCAGACGCTCGCTCCGTTTCAACTTGTATCGAAATTGCGGATTTCAAACTATTTACCAGTTTTCAAATTGTGTTGATCCGCCAAATAAAACCAGAGTTATGATCGCTAATAAACGCTATACTTTTTACCGAATGTTTTCGCGTTCGGCGCAGCATGAAACGGTAAAAACAGGAGATTCTGTGGAGCGAGACGAATGTGCTGGCATGAAAAACAACAGGAAAATACTCCTTTCCTATTGGTCTAAAGGGCACCACAACAGCCAATCACGAAATTCTATGGTTGGGGTTGCTATGAGAGAGGGGAAGATTTTGGGAGAGGCGGAGGGAGAGAGAGAGAAACAGTGAAGCACGACCGCTGCTTTGTGGCATTTTACATCGTTAGTTTGACACACAAAACAAAAAAAACTAGACTACAAACTAAACACACTACACTAAACACACTACACTCCAGAGGAATGAGGGAACTCCTACAGTCACTAACACTGCATAGGCGCTATGTGATGACGTGTTGTAAATATGCGCTGTATAAATAAAATTGAATTGAATCATATCCTGCTCCAAAATGAGGAGAGATCACCCTGGAGGTGTCAGACTGTGTCCCACTCTGTGTTGTGGTGGACAGGAACTGTTTTTGGATTGGCACAAATCATGACACCTGATGGTTTTGTAAATAGTTGTAGAAGGACGCCTGGAAATTTCCTGTATTTTAATGCAAATAGTGTCTATAACTGTGTTGTTTGCTAAAATTTTACATTGTTTTTTGAAGTTTACTATTTATATTTGCATTCTAAGTTATAAAAATGATTCATCACACGTTTGTGGTCCTCAGAGTAAAAAATCTAACTTTTTCCTACTCGGATTTTGTTTTTGTTTTTTTGCAATTTTAGGTCCAGTGTGTTCATACAGTTTATCAAAATGAATAAATAACTGTACCATCACATAGGTGAGGTTGTGCTGAAAAAAAAGACCCCAAGGTGAACAGTTGCTAAGGTGAAATATATAAAGGTAAAATCAAAAGTAGTCAAAGACGTCCAATTTACCCCCAGAGGGTTAAACAAAGAGCTCAAATGCAAACTTGCTATAAGAAGAAGCAGGTTATAATTATAATTCTTTATTATGCAGCTGAACATGACTTTACTTATGCCTGTTTTTTTCTTCTTCTTCTTCAGTCTTTGTTTCTTAACAGTTTTTTAATCTTTGCTTTTTCTCATTTTCTTGCAGCTAAACTGAAATCAACCTCGACCATCTGCCTTCCTACATTATACTTCAGTCTCATTCAGCAGGAAACAAACACAACAGCAGCAAACCTCTGGAATCTACAGCTTTATAAAGACACACAGAGAAAAGTGGAGGTTTGTAGTTCATGTGGTCGTTTGGTTTCTTCAGCAGAGCCACCCATCACCACCTCCTCCTCCCGACTCCTTCACCCTGATGCAGCAGGACGGATCCGCTGGTGGTAAAATAGGCGCGTTAAATTTTGCATGGATTCCCTTTGAAGTGTCAGGAGATAAAAAGGGAAGCTCGCCGTGTTTTCATGTGTTCATTGTGTGCTGAGCAGAAGAAGCCAGGTAGCAGTGAAGCTAATTGAGATGTACGCTGGAAAAAAAGGCTTTTTCTAGAAGTTTTGCTGCTTTTTCTTCACTCCTGTTTCCCAGAACTTACTTTTAGTGATTCTCTGGTTTCATAAGTGTCTGCAGAAGAATCTGTTCATGTATTTATGGTATGGAGGAGCACTTGTGTGTGTTCAGGGTTACATATGGTGAAACATAAACCTGTATCTTTGGCTCCTCTGCATCTGCTGGTCCCTGAACGCATCGCAGCCTCACAGATGAAGACGTTTGTTCGTGGCGTCTTTCTGTCGCGGCGACGTGAAGCTGCAGAGCTCGGTGGGAGGTTCGCTGCACTTCCTTTGATGCTGGAAGGTTTCAGTGACAGAAACACAAACATAACCGATGAGGATGAGGGTTGTAGACTTCTGGAGCTTCGACACAAACCAGTGGGTCGCTAAAAACAGGGACTTTAAAGCGTCCTCATTCATTTGTCAGCGACAGAGTCTTGGAGGCCTCCATGTGTGGAGATGGTTTGTGTGGATTTCTGATTATATCTGGTTGAAGAGAATCTCCAGACCCCACAAAAAGTAAAAGTTGTTGTGTTTTACCCCAAACTATAACTTTCCTAAACCTAACCACGTGGTTTTGGTCCAGAGACAGAGCCACAATCCAAAGAAGAACGTGTCGACCAGATGGTGAAACTGCCTGAAGGTTAATTAAAGTTTTGTTGCCTAAACCTCATCAAACTGTTGCGTTCTCCTCCTGCTCTTAAATCACGTTTTTGCTACTTCCTGTTTTATTTTGCAGCTTCCTGTTTGTGTCCCTCCTCCCCCTCTGTCTCGTTTCAGGTCTCTTTACACTCCCTGGTCTTTGTCTGCTTCCCCACCTGTGTGATCACCTGTCCCGCCCTGATGTGCTCCACCTTTAGATACTCACCTGTTGTTCTTCACCAGTTGGTCTCGTTCCAGTGTTCCAGCCTCTCCTCATGGTTCCTTCATGGAGGCTCTGTCTGGTTGTTGTGCTTCATTGTACAATAAACTGTTTGGACCTGAGCTTCAGTGACGAATCGTCCTTCATCTGTTGTGTTTTAACCCATAATATGTTCCTAAACCTAACCACCGCTTCGATACCAGGACTTAGCTACACTCCAAAGAAGAACGTGTCGACCAAATGGTGAAACTCCCTGAAGGTTCAGTTCTGTTGGCTAACCGTCATCAAACAGCGACTGGTCTCCATCTTCCTCCTTTATGTGGACTTTCAGGCTCTTTAAACCCAAATAATCCTATTAAATTTAATGCAGAATGTAATTTTGTCTCTTTCAAAAGCAGTTTAGCTGTACAGGAATATTATTTTGTGGAAAACATGTTTGATTTATGGTAAAACACTGATTTATTGAAGAAGCTCTCAAACATAGAAAACATCAAGTTACTGTGTTTAATCCTGTAAAACACAAATATAGAATAAAATTATTAATCATAAAGTTCTAGGAGACGTCTGATCTGCACATTATAGGGTTCTTAACATTCTTTACAACATAGTCATTTTTAAGGGAAATATAAAAACAACTTTTGTTCTTTGAAATCTGATTTTTTTAAATTTGTCGTCACATTTTGACAAATAAACAAATAAAGGGTTATTTCCAGCGTTAGTTGCTTTTATAACAGGATGTATGCAGCTCAGAAACGTTCATCATGTCTTCTTACTACCATAGACGTGTTTCTGGTTCTCTGTTCAGACATGAGTAGATGTTGCTCTTTACCTTTTAGCTGAATGAATGAAAGACATTTATTTTCTAAAATGAGCACCAGGAATAAAGCATATTTCACACATTTTGTTTTTGTTTTAACAGAAAATAAGAAAATTAAAGGTCTAACTTCTGTTTCCCTTTTAAACATCTAACTGTGATATGGCTTCTGTTTACTGTTGTGGTCTCTTCATTCCTACAAAATGAGAATAACTTGGAGGTAATTAGTTCTAGGAACAAAAAAACAATATATAATGAAAATAAAAAACTAAAAATATTTTCTAAAGGACAAAAGCAGACTTTATGGCTAATCAAATCAACCTCTTAAAGTGGAAATGAGACATTTGTCCAAAGCTCACCTCAGTTTATATATTTTTCTAATGTAAAAAGTTTAAACTTTCTTTTGAATTGTGCAGTGTGTTTACTTTGTTTAATAGTTACAGGTCGACTATTCCACAGCCTCACCCCACTGACAGATATCCACATGCTTCTGAGTGCCTTAGATTGTACCTTAAATTCTACCGACTGTCTCTTTCTTTGAACCATTTTTAGCTCGACAGTTCCAGCTTGTCTCTCGCCTTCATCAGAAGCGTCTCGTTGACCAACGATGAAGACGAGAGACTCAAGCTAAAAGGTAAAGAGCAACTTCTACTCTTACACTACATGTCTGAACAGAGAACCAAGAACACGTCTACAGGATGTATCATGACTTCTATTCACAAAACAGCCAGAGATTTTATGAATAACCATTTATTTATAGAATCTAAATAAAAGTCTATTTTTAAAATGTACTGAGTTGCATCTTCATTTGCAGCGATACTCTCAGAGACAGAGTTAAAGGAAGTACATTTATATTTGGGGGGATATAAATTGTGGAGATGAGCAGCTAGAACACATTTATCTATTTAATCCTGATAGCTCCAGACTCCTGGTTCCAGTTGGACGTCTGCATGTCGAGTCTCCCTCCTTGATCACCGCTCGCTGCCTCCGAGACATTTCTGCAGGATGTGGAAGTGACACCAGCGTCAGAGGCCGACTGACACTCTGACATCCCCCTGAAAGAAAGAAGAAAAAGAGAGTAGAAGGAGAGACTCCCCCTGCAGAAGCTCCCCACCTGAGCTCGCTGAGGGTTTGCATTCCAGTTGCTGGATCGTTAGCGGGCGCTATTAGCCGTCTTGCCTCCGACTTGCATCATCGCTTCCCATCTCAAAGTTTCTCCTCGCCGTCTTCCCCTCTCTCCCCCGTCTCCCTCTCTCTCTCTCTGCTGCTGCTTTCTCTCTCCGGCATGTAGATTATCCTCATCAGCTTCCCCTAGACGTCCTTTATGGAGGAAAACAAAAAATGGTGGAAAAGAACATCAGAGGCTTTGTTTCCACGCAGTAGCAAGGTGACCCTGGTGGAGATGCAATCACACACAGCAGCTCCTTGACCCGACGGGATGCAAACACAGAGGATTATGGGTGAATTACCTGAAAAGAAACAACATAAAAGGCGACGTAAGCGACTGCAGGAGCATCTGAACATCATCTCCGCCGCCGTCAAGGTCACAGGAAGGTCGACTTAATCAGCGGCTCTCGGTTGTGAATCCGTCACATCTTACTTATAGCGTCGCTCCAGAAACACAGAAACCTCCCAGATGTAAAAGAAAACATATAACTGTATGTAAACCAGGACTTTCCCCTGAATATTGGAGCTCAGCCGCATATTTCTGCATAAATACTTTAAGCTGCAGACTCTCCAGGTGTCACTTCTACCGGAAACTCTTCAGGAAACTTACTTTTGTGAAGTGAAGAGTGAAATAACCAACTTTCCTCAAACACAAAACAAACAAAATGACACAAAACGAGACGGAGGGGGAGAAAAGAATGACCAGACTGAGGTAAAACTCTCCTAAAGACACATGAAAAGACAAACTAGACACAAAACAACATGAAAAACAAGGAACAAAATGACCACAGAGTAAAGAAACTGCCCATAAAACATATAAAACAACCAAAACCAGGAATAAAATTTCACAAAAAAGGAAAAATAAAACACACAATGACAGAGGAGGAGAAAATAATGACCACAAAGAGACAAAACTCTGCAAAAGACACATAAAACGACCAAAACGAGGCATAAAAAGACATGAAACATGAAAAATAAGAAAGAAAATGACAGAGGGAAGAACAAAAACTGGACGAAATGACTAAGAAGTGAAAAAAGACTGCCCTTAAGACCCATAAAACAACCACAACAACGCACAACATTACATAAAACAAGAAAAACCAGATACAAAATGATGAACGGGAGAAAATAAAGAGACAAAACCCTCCCAAAGACACACAAAACAACCAAAACGAGACACAAAATGACAAAAACTGGACAAAATGACCACAGAGTAAAAATAACTGTCCTTAAGACCCATAAAACAACCAAAACAAGGAATAAAATTACACAAAAAAGGAAAAGTAAAACACTCAATGACAGAGGAGAAGAAAATAATGACCACAAAGAGACAAAACTCTGCAAAAGACACATAAAACGACCAAAACGAGGCAGAAAATGAGGAAAACCAAACACAAAATGACCACAGAGTAAAGAAACTGCCCACAAAACACATAAAACAACCAAAACCAGGAATAAAATTACATAAAACTATAAAAATATGACCCAAAATGAAGGAGGGGAGGGAAAAGAATCAGCACAAAGAGACAAAACTCTGCAAAAGACACATAAAACGACCAAAACGAGACATAAAAAGACACAAAACATGAAAAGCGAGAAACAAAATGACAGAGGGAAGAACAAAAACTGGACGAAATGACTAAGAAGTGAAAAAAGACTGCCCTTAAGACCCATAGAATGACCACAACAACGCACAACATTACATAAAACAAGAAAAACCAGACACAAAATGATGAAACGGAGAAAAAAAAGGGACAAAACCCTCCCAAAGACACACAAAACAACCAAAACGAGACACAAAATGACAAAAACTGAATAAAATGACCACAGAGTAAAAATAATTGTCCATAAGACCCATAAAACAACCAAAACAAGGAATAAAATTACACAAAAAAGGAAAAATAAAACACACAATGACAGAGGACGAGAAAAGAATGAGCACAAAGAGACAAAACTGCCCCAAAGACACATAAAACGAACAAAACGAGACATAAAAAGACACAAAACATGAAAAATAAGAAAGAAAATGACAGAAGGAAGAACAAAACCTGGACGAAATGACTAAGAAGTGAAAAACAACTGCCCTTAAGACTCATAAGACAACCACAACAACGCACAAGCGTCAGACGGGTTCTCGCTTCTTTCTGCTCAGCGACCGAGACAGGATATCCCCATGTGGCTGTCCTCAGGTCTGGACTTTGATCACACCTGTGAAGTTTCAGGCCATTTGGAGCATGTACAGGCCAGTTACACAGCACTTCCTGTTGGTTTCATGGTGACATGACAGTAAATTCAAAATGGCGGACTTCCTGTTGCATTGTGGGTATGGGTTCTGGAGGCTTTTTTGTGCGTCTTGTCGTGATGCATATGTGTACCGAATTTCATAGCTCTAGGTGAAACGTAGTTCGGGGGGCGAATTTTTAAAGTTTCTAGGGGGCACAATTGAGCCAAAATGGCCAATCGGCAAAATGCCGTGGGGCACCACGGGCGAACCGGGATGCCTTTGTGGAAGATTTTAATAACGTTTTCTCACCACCACCTGTAGTATATGTGGACCAAATGTGAGACCTGTAGGAG
>OMNN01087250.1:0-14809 GCA_900302755.1 Chromis chromis
AATTTAGACATAAAGCAGCATAATTACAGCTCAAGATTACAAAAAAAAACCACCAACAAATAGTACAAAATAGCAGGTAACAATTTAATCCCAGCCATAACCAGATTCAGTTTCAGAAACTGGAGATCATTATTGCAAGAATATTCATGAGGGTGACAGTAACGTGCATCACAGAGAGTCCCCGGAAAGTTGTTTATAAAAACTACAAATACTAACCCATGTGACTTTTTTGTGTCATTCATCTTTATTTTCTGAAATTCATGAAGTCATAGTCAATCAAATGACTACAAAGAGATGCAAAATGACTACAAAGGAAAAAACTACTTCAAAGAAGCCCCAAAAACAACTGCAAACACAGACAAAGGGCCGCAAAGAGATGCAAAATGAATACAGACATCTACATCTGAGGGGTTTGCTCTTATGTTGGAGGAGTGGGCGACCTTTCTACTTGTGTCCAGGGGGGGGAAAGTTAAAAATGACAACAAACAAAAGACAGACTGACAGAGATGCAATAATACATAGAGACAGAAAGTGATGACAAAAGATGAAAAATGGATGCATTACAAGTACAAACAGTTTTAATATTACTACAAGGATATATAACTTGACCACAAAGAGATGTATAATGACCGTAAAGATGAAAAAAAGAAGCACAGGATGACAACACAGTGACACAAAATGACTATGAAGAGAAGAGACAACAATAATAACAAATAAAACTAGTGAAAAGATATAAAAAGAGAGCACAGTGTTAAAAAAAATGACTACAGTAATTGAAGTGATTGAAAATTACTATTAAGAGAAACAAAAAAGAAACAGAGACCAAACAACTATTATAGGAGACACAAAACTACCACAATGATGAACAAAGTGATGTAAAATGACAATGAAGCTGAACAAAATGACTACAGACTCAAAATATCTGCAGACACCATTAAAAATGACAAAATGACTATAAAGAGACACAAAAAACTAAAAAATACACACCAAACAATGGCAATAACAAACAACACCACTACAAATATATGCAAAGGCACTACAAAGAGATGCAAAATGACTATAAAGAGTTGTGTTTATCAAATTTTCTTAGTAGTGTGGCCTCTTAAGTTCTCAAGAGTGACTATGATTGACTACAGCTGGTGACTCCTATGAGTCAATTTAAATAGGGTCCATTTGATTAGTTTTAAAAGTGGTTCTGAATATATTTTCTTCTTGAAAACTGTCCCCATGTACCCATTTTTATCTCCCTTTGCATTTCAAAATAGCAGCTACTAACATAAGACCTTTCTTGATGTGTCACAATTTCTGTTTGAGGTGTCATTTGACCTGTTCCAAACGGTATTGATTGAGATTTTTACAGTCCCATGTAAATGTCATATGCTTTAGTCCTTTCCGTGGTGCTGATTCAGTTTAACATTTCACACTGATCTTATATTCTTCTGCTGGACGCGTCATAAGCTGATTACGATGCCACTGCTAAGGAATGCTGACTCAGCACATGTCTGCTGTACATAAAAGGTAGAAAGTCCTCCTCGTCTGCTTATCAGTTAACCAAATGCCGCAAATCCTCCTAGACATGCATTGCTGAGAAACACAAGCTTCCACATGGACAAACACGAGTCCTCTCATAAGGTCTTGTTAACCACCTGAGTTGTTGTCATGCTTTCATGCCATTATGCGAGTCCATAAGAAAGGGCGATGTCATTGCAGCTGCTTTATGTAGGTGTTGCGCTCTTTGTTGCAAAGAAAACAACCTGACAATGACACTTGTGGGCTGTGAGATGAAACATACCAGCTGCATTAAAAAACATTAACTCTCACGGTGGTTGCTTTTTTTCCCCTTCAGCCTGTCTTGAGTTGCATCTCAATGCTCGCTGTTTGTGAGAAGCCTGATGAAGACTAGAGCCGGAGTGGAGCCGAAGTGTGAAGCTGTGCATCCTAATATGCTCCGGTGAGCGTGTGATAGAGCGGTAATACTCAGCGAACGCTCTCACCTCCGCTCAGCTGAACATGAAATGAAAACACAGGAACATACGGCCGAGGTCCATTTGAAGGGAAAGGCAGTGCAATCTTTGCATCAGCTCTGCATCGCATTATGGATTATAAAGCACCGCAGGCGGCGTTTTGTTCCCACAGCACTGACTGTGGATTTTTAGTTCATCGCCCTTTTATTGAGCCATTTGCACTGAAAGCTCATCACTGAGAGCACTTGATCATATCTGGTTTATAGGTTCTGGAAAAAAAGAGCTCATTTGCATGGTTGTGTTCACACAGTTTGCATTACAGGAAATCATATGCTCACTTAAGTCTAATAGGGCTTTGTTCTGATGGGGTGGCCAATGAGATCATGTGAGGATTTCTAGTAGCGCTTTCTGGTGGGAAATGAATTTTTGTACAATTTGAGACACAGGGATTAGTGTTATATAATGATCATAGTTATATCATATAGAACTTGAATAGAATGTTAGCCATGAATATCACCATGAAGGCAATGTATCTCTTAGGGGTTTTTTTTTTTTTGCAAGAAGCGTGATGCCACATTTATATTGTACTTGTCCCACTATTTTAGGTCATGCTAATCTTTAGTGCTCCATTAGAAGACAGATTTACTTCTTTTTCAGGCCTTGAAGACATCAAATTTCTCACCATGCGCTTTAAAAACCCTTTGCAATATCTATTTTTCTACATACACTAGAATATATGCTATGTCCTTAGTTTTGTACTGATGTACAATCTGTGCAATAATAGTACTCTATCAGTATTACTAGTCATCAAAAAATCTGTGCAATACCACTGATATGTGTAATAATGTTAATTTAGAACTAGTACTTGTGTATACTTTGGGTTATTTTTTATACTACATTGCTTATCTTATCTTATCTTATCATATCTTGTCAAACTGTCTGTTAAGGGATCTCTACACTGCATTATAAGTACCTGATAAGTGACACCATAGACCGCCATACTCTGATTTCCAGATGTTTTTACTTAATTAAGGTTCAGTTGGGTTAGAAACGAGTTCTAAGTGCTTTCTTTATAGTTGGAGTTAAACTGTCAGACAAAAGCGGTATTTTGGTGCATTTTACCATTGGGTGCTATTGTGTTTGTCCATTTGATTCCACTGAGTGCATCTTTAACTCTGTTACAATGCATTTGTGGGGCTGTGTGGCTGGTAAACAGACGACACACTGTCGATTCATTGTCACATTATGCTACAAAACTACACTCTTGACAGCACACTGAGTAATGTGAATGGTGTCATGTTTTGCCTCATGAACATGTAATTCATAAGAACTACTGGTGCAACTTTGCATTGTTGTGTGATAACCCTTAAAACACATATGTATCCTCATACAACCTCTCTTGATCTACAACCATCTGTTCATAGTGTTGATTATCTGTTGGACATTAGCAGTCAGTTCTAGTCCTGGTCACCGTGTTGGATTTGTGAGAAATGTGCAGGTGTGAAGACCAGAGCCACTTTGACAAATAATGAATTCCAGCAGACTGGGTCGACGCATCTTGGAAGCGATTTGACTTCTGGGATGCTCCTGGTCAGCAGCGGTGAGTGGTCCAAGGAAGGTTAGATCATTAGCCATCTTTGTGTTAGGGCTGTGATGTGCTGGAACAAGTCGGACCTGCAGCAGTTTCAACTCCAACATATAAGACTTCAAGAATCTTCTGATAAAGCAACAGATACCACAGGACACCTTCAGTGGTCTTGTAGAGTCCAGGTTCCGGCGGGTCGACTCTTATTTTGGTAACACAAATTACAAATAGCATATTAGATCATGATCACAATCCATGACTAAATCCTAGGTAATTTCTGTCTGCAAGTCTGATTTGTAATTTGTATATCATTTGTATATCATCAACTTAGTATCTTTCAGTGGAAACTTCTACTGAGCTGTTTCACACGAAATCCACAAATGCAGGGAGCGTAAGGCTAATAGAATATTGCATGATTGGTGCTAAATGTCTCACAAACTTTTTTCAATCTCCACTGATGTTTCTGGATTGTTGAGGATGTGGCAAGTGAGATTTGAGTAAGATTTTAGGGTAAGAATATCAAGATTGGTTAAGGTAGGTGTGGTCAAGTCTTTTCTATCCTCCAAAACGAAAATTCACATCCAGAACTCAACATGTAAGTAATGTCACGCTAGCTCCCATCCTTATTTATTCATGTCAGTGTCACAAACCTCCCTCCAGATGAAAGGCATTTGTCATCACAACTGTACCATAGATTGCATTTTCTGACTGCTTATGTGACAGTTTCAACCCTTTTTATTCCCACACTTAGCTCATGTGTTCACTTATTAATTCCAGATTTTTGTTTGATCCTGTTCAGTCAGCACATTACCTCCCCTCGGCATGGATGAGGCCTTCGAGCGAGCGGCGGATCAGAGATGGAGAGAAAGAGGGAATCAGCCCATCAAAGGCCCACCGTGGCCCCCTCGCTCCCCTTTGAGGAACAGCTTCTGAACTCTTCCCCATTGATGTAAAGTGAGCATCGCCGCAAAGCCGTCATATAGGTGTCACAGACGCCGGCGCTGTTCGGTGAGCTGCCGTGTCAGCGAAGCACAATGATGGGAGGTTCAAAAGCTTATCCATCCAACTCTGAGACATTGTACTTATCTATTTCCATGTAGAAAAAAAAACGCAGTCAAATGTGATAAGCACTGTTTTCTTGGGCCCTTTTTGATATTTGCATTTCAAAAGCGGTGGCAGGAAGTGGAATATGTGCTACAATCAGTGGTGTTAATATATGGAAATGTGGTCGCCACTCAGAGGAGCATTTTGTCTGCTGCACAAACAACACTGCTGACTTATCAGAATTCAAAAAGTAGAACCAATTTCCCCTCTCTTGTTTCTGTATTTTCTATGTTTGGTGTTTATGGAAGCTTTTTTCTTTTCTTTTTGAGGCTGGAGAAGAAGTCACGCTGCAGAAATGGCTGCTTATCAGCTCGGAACGACGTCGAGGCCGAGGCCGGTCATCCCGGTGCGGCTGGTCAGCCACTTCCACAGCCGGAATCCTTCCTCCAGCGACAGCAAATCAGAGATGAAAGGCTCCTGTGCTGGCAGGATGATTGAAGGTGTGTGAAGAACCCAGTCAGATGGACGAATCATTTTGTTGGAAAGACTACAAACTGGTCAGAAATGGGTTGTTCTGATGTTTCATTGTGTGTGTGAGTATAAACCTATCCAAAACAAGCCACTAATTGCGTTAACAGTCTGTGATGTGGTGTTAACATTGCAAATATGACATATGACACAACAACCGAGATGTGTAGACTTAATTAAAAATGACAAGGTGTTAAACTTAAAATATCTGACCTCTGGTGTGCAGTAAAGAGATTGTTTCATATTCTGTACAGTAAAGAGGTGAAAAAACACAGAGATGCACCAGATAATGTCAGGTTTTATATATTTTGTTGGTTATTCGTCATAAATGGAGATGACTGACAGGTGAAGTGATTGTCTGGTTGCGGTGGAAAGGGAGTGAAAGGCACTTCTTGAAGAGAAACTGAAGGGGGTTTGGAAGATACTTTTGTTATTTTTTCTGCATATATGTAGCTAATAATTTGCTAAAAACGTCTGAGAGTCTGTTCATACTATTGCATATTACCGTTCATTAATTTCCTGCTTCTAATTAAAGATTAACTCTTTGGTGTGTAAGCCAACTAAAAATGAAAGGAAACACTCATGAGACCTAATTCCCCCATGAAACTTCCGCCTTCTAAGAAATAGCAGCCCTAAAACCTTTTCTCAACAATCTTCATATTTTCTGTATTTTTTCCCCTCTCTACACGATTCTTTTTCCAGTACGTAGGAAAACATAATGACGGATTGGCAACACATATTTCTTTGCATTATTTAAGCGCAAGATTAAATTCAAATATTTCAGCAGGAGGGATGGTGTATCTGTAAAGCACAGTTAAAAGCATGGTACAAAACGTAGAACTGAAGTGCTTTTCATTTCTGCTAGTTTGTCTTCTTGTGTTGTAAAGAATACTACAAAACAATTTGACAATTTGAAATTAGTTCAAAGTATTTGGCAGCTGGATAGCTCAGTGACTAACACCCCAGACCTTGGCATGGGAGATCGGTGGTTCAAATCCCGGTCAGGGCGCAGGTATCCAGTGAGGACCCTTAGGCAAGGTCCTTAATGCTGCCCCGCCTATCTACCTATGTAAGTCGCTTTAGTTAAAAGCGTGTGCTAAATGAAATTGTAACCTTGTAACCTTGTACTTACTACAGAGGTAATTTGGGGCCCTAACTGGTAATCTGGCATGGAGGTGGCATTATCACCTGAATATGTAAATATGAATATTAATGGGGTAATACTGAATATTTCAATAAAGTCAAAGAGCAAAGATGGACTGACACTGTTATTGAGTATTATAGCCTCGAAATATGGAAAGTGGTTCTCATAAATGAGCTTTATCATCTATTGAAATCCAAATGGAACCATAATTTACAAATTAAGCATCATGCCAGTTTGAAAAAGTCTTGAAACCCACAAATGAGATCATAAAATCATTCAGAAAATGGCTATTGAGTTAACAAATCACATGAGAAGTAGGCTTATTTTTATACTTTATTTTTATATTATACAATCCGTTGTCTTTTTACGACCAGGAGAGTCGCCCCCTGCTGGGTATTAAAGAGAATGCAGGTTTATTTGTGTTGATTTTCCAACCTGGAAGAAATATTTTATATACATTTTATGTAAATAACAAACAGAAGAAAGCGTGAAGGACCTAACATGTAACATTGTAGCCTAAGTTTTGTATTTTTGATTTCTTCGCTTTTTGTACCATTTTCATGCTGATCATCTTCTCCCTGTTGGATTCAGTCAGTATAAAGGAAACCCAGACTTCTGGTAGTGTGGAAATGTAGCTTGAGGCTTATGGAGTCAACACCCTTGAAGAAGTGTATCATAGGATTAAGGTGATTACTAAATCATCAACTGTTTAGTGAATTTGCCTTTCTCTGTCAAGACTGGACTTAATCTATGCCATACTGATGCAGAGGAGCCGGTGCTGTGCCAGGACTCAATGTTTGCTGCCTGTTTTTCTTGTACCCGAGTCCATATATCTCCCTTTACTCCGTGAGCCCTGCCACCCCTCTCAGCTCATCTATAATTCAATGCAAGTGCGCTCCTTGACACAGCGCGATTAATTAGTCTTTTTGTTCATTAAAGGCATGGCTTTTAAAGACCATCATGTTTTATTTTTGTTTTAATTACTTTGTGCGTTGGCAGGATTCTATTTCCAAGATGTATGGAAGGCAGGCCCCGACCGCTATCCAATTAGAAGGAGATCTCCTTGTTTATCCGTCCTGATGAGGGGGAGCGCGAACATCAAGTGTGGCTTTTTCAAAGTGTGGGAGAAATGCGACTCTAAGATTCATTTTACATGTCATGTAATGCGATTTGCATACCTTTGAAATGATCTGCTGTACCTCCGGGTCAATTGATTTGCCATTCGGTTTTACACCACCTAATGTATGAGTCTAGCGTGCAGAGCGTTTGATCTGCAGCACAGAAGCAGACAGCGATCAGACATGTTTGACAAAAAGATAAAAACACACATTATATTTAAGGGGATGGGTTAAATGACAATCCTTTGCAAATAGATTTCATGCTTAAATAAAATAATGGAAACTAATTGCTGCCTGGAAGGTCAGAGAAGATAATCCAGACAATGGAACACAGTGAAAATGGTCAGTGCATGAGATCCATGGAAACGTATTTAAAACAGCTGTTTGTCAGCACAGTGGGCTTTTTTCCCCCAGCTAAATCAGATTAGGTTTTAAATTACATGTTTAGAAAACCCAGTCTTTTCTCTTAATGGAGCCCAGCTGTCATTTTCACTGTCACAAGAGAAAATATTATGACAGATCCTTTCATTCCATAATGACATTTTTTTTTTTTCTTCTACATAACGAATTATTCAGTTAGAACAAAACACTCTAGCGACATGTTTTATCTTGTGATGTCAAGAGGCTTGTTCATTATTACACAACATCAGGGCATCTTGTTCACACACGATTTCCTTGTCTCATTAAATCAAGGTTTTTTAAAAGGGTAAGTCAATGCTTAAAGGGAAAAAGAGTTGAAAACAGTCGCTGAAAAGACCTTTGCTCCACTACTGAGAGTTGTGGAAAATCGTTGCAAGATTGTAGGATTTTCTTTTTATGTTAAAATGTTTTTTGCCCAAATTCAACCATATCCAGTGTCATCATATTAGCATATATGTCTTTGTTTTTAACAACACTTGCTGTAACAACATACTAATTAGTCATGTTAATCCGAAGCGCTTCACCTCTTCAGATCTAACTGACTGGTGGGAAGTATTTATTGTCACCCACAAATGGCATGGCTCATTGCCCTTTAACAACCCATGTGCCTTAAGGTGTTAATGTTGGTAAAAGTGTCAGGGGAAGGACCTCAAGACTGCATTATAAGGACCTGATAAATAGTGTTATAGACACCCTCCTCTGGTTAGAGATGGCTGTTCCAGTTGTTTGGTCTCCCCAATGTATAGGTCTGTGCACTCCTTGCTGCATTGGACTGCATATGCAACATATATACACCAATCAGACATAACATTATGACCACCTGCCTAATATTGAGTTGGTCCCCTTTCTGTCTTCAAAACAGTGCAGTTGGGCCTCTGTCAATCAAACTTGTTCCACTGCATCCTCTTGATGCTTGATCAGAATGGGGTCTAGGAAGATCAAATCAACATCTTGGGTGATTGTCATGTTCCTCAAGATGTTCCTGATTGTTTGATGTTGTTGCCATGTGGTGGGGGTGCATCTTCTCTGCGGGGGTAGGCCAGTGACATTTAGGATTTCTATTTGCATGAGGTAGTGTGCTTGTTCTGGGACAATGTTTATTTGGGTGTCTAAGTCTCATCAACACGGATGTTAAAATCCAAGGTTTTCCATCAGAACACCACATAGTACCAATAGGATCAATGGTATTCACTTCACCTGTCAGTGGTCATAATGTTGTGGCTGATCGGTGTATATGCATATTCTCAGTTTGTTTTGGGGGGCATTATTCTGCAGATTAACCAGTTTTTGTCTCAAAGTGTTGCTGGGTCTGAAGTTGTGTTTAGGGAAAATCCAGAAATAAAGGTTGTTGATTCCATAAGTACCAGAAGTCAAGATTTTCTTTATACCGACTGAGTCCAATGGTGTTTCCACGTTTTTACAAAAATCTCAGTCGTCTACCTAAATACTTCCCATAATCTAGACAATTAGTGTTATAATGAGTGGAATTTCTCTTTGTTTCATGAGATAAGTTGGTACTTGGTAAGAGATTTAAAACTGGTTAGTTGCAAAACCTCAGGGCCCCAGCTGCAAACACTGTCTAGGCCCAAATTTATTCAGCAGCAGCACTATATACAAACATACAGAGTCATAAAGAACTATCTTTAGGCAAAAGAAGAACAAGGAGTCCTGCAAAAAGATGGTGCAGCTCCCACAGAGCTCTGATCCCAACACCATGGAGTCAGTGTAGGATCACATGAAGAGACAGAAGGAGTCAAGCTCTGCAAGATACCGAACCTTGCACCTTTGAAATATCCCAAAAAAACTGTGTATAAGTGTGCAGAGGAGAGCATAGGGCATTAGGGGCCTGATCATAAAACCTTTAAAACCTTTGAGCCTCCACCTGCAAAATAAATGTGCCAGCCATTGTTTTTTAACAGAACTTCATTTAATGTCATATTGCATATTCTAAGTGTAAAGCCAAAACAATGACTTTTCAGTGGCTGTGTCCAGTTCCTATTAAAAAATGTAAAAGTGAATCATGCATTCAAATCTGGACACTCAGAACAGAGATGATCCCACACACTGCTGTAGAAATGACTGAGATATTGACAAGCTAAGCATGAACCCAGATTTCCAAGTGTGCTACCATCTACCTACTGTTTCAACATCAGATATCCCAGCATGCTCTCCGTCGCTGTGTACTTTCATCCTTCCCCGGGCAGTGCTTGGCGCCAAATGCAGCGTGAACGTCGAGCTCTGCTGCCTCCTGCCCTCATTAAGTGTACCTTAAGTGACACTAAACGCAAGCAGCAAAACTGCTCAGGTGTCTCTGTTGACGGGAAGATCCCTGACTTCACGGGACTGCTTTTAATTATTCATGCAGTCATTAAGCGTTGATGAACTTCCAGAGCGATCCCGGCGGAACATCTGTGGTTGTGCCACATGGAGACCCAGCAGCCATGTTTGACACATCTCCATGGAAGTACTGAAGGTGTGAAAAAGTCGGTGAACAAATGAACTCCGCAGCAAAATGGTTTATAGTGTTTGGCTTCATCCAAAACACACAATTATGACAGAGACGGTCTAAAGTCTGAAGACATGGTCTAGAAGGTTTAATAGCAACCAAATCCAACAGCTGACAAACCTTTAGCCAGATTAATCCTCACAGCGCTGGAGAATGGGCTGATTCTGCCATAGCTGGAAAACACTTTGTCTTAGTTTTATGTCTTTAAACCAATCACGCTTGTCTTTGGTGGTGCTAAGCCCAGGATGCAGCAATGGTGCCCCAGCTAAACAGTGACAGCGCTGTCATCAAAAATGCTATTTCATCCAAAAGTAACCTGCAGGGGCTTCCTTATTGCATGATCAAATTTTCCATTTTCAGCATTTAGGTTGCTGCTTGGAGGTTGTTGTTGTTTCCCAGAGCAAAAGGGATTTTGACAACAGTTGACTGAAAGGGAGTAAAAGTCGTGTGAGCTGCAGACTCGTACCAGAAGTCCTCATGTGTTGAGTCAGACGAATGAGAAACAATAATAACCCTTGTACCTTGTCTTAGGTCAGGTCAAACCAAAAATGCCACTTACTCCTCAGTATGCTCTTATGTTTCTTAATTACCATGAGGACAAAGACTGTATTTATTTAGATTCAATCCTCAGTAGAGAAGCAAATGTAGGTTAATCTGTCACTGAAAATAGTCCCCACACAAATCCACTATTAGCCATTGTTTGAGTAATGTTTCTTTGAGTTATGCTGAGGTACACCATTAATTATGCATAACTTTAAACCCTAATACGATTTAAACAGATGACTTGTAAAAACATTAACCCCTTGTACAGTTGTCACGAAAAGATAAATTAGCTACAGAGACCAAAACAGTTATTGTACCAGGCTGAAAACATGTTTATTTCTGCTGTAAAGTTGAGCATTTTAACATAGGGATCTGTGGACTTGTTTTTGGAGCCAGTCTCAAGTGGCCAATCGAGGAACTGCAGTTTTTGGGACTTTGTGTCTTTAATGGATCTCCTTTAATTATTTTTTTCATTCAGTTGAGTTGTCTTCCTCTTGAATGTAATATTGTTTGCTCTTCTTTGAGATCCATTCTTAGCTATATGTAAATTGAACTACTTTGAAATGTATGCATATAGCTGTGTTCTTATAGCTTCAAAGGAGTCGGGCTATGTTAATATAATTAAAATTCACTGTACATGACGCTGATTTGACTCTCACCCCCTGCTGTTCTCCTAATTAAACACACCTACTTGCTTTTCAACTGGTTGAAAATGCTTTAGGCTTGTGTAGATTGTTGCATTGCCTGTGTTTGACCAACCCCTAACTGAAGTACACTGTTGTGCAGATGACTTGTGAATTCCTAATTAACAAATTGGAAACGAATGACAAATACATCTTCAGTTTCCTAGTGCTCCCGTTTTTTTTTCTTGATTAATAGTCTGAACATGCAGTGGGAGCAACTGTGGCTCAGCAGGCTGTGGCATTATATCAAGGGTCTGTTGTCACTTGGTGAAAATATCAATTTGGAAGTCAGATTTTTTAAAACTGTGTGCGGCTAGAGCGGGGGGATCATGCCGACAACAAGTTTCCTGTACAACATGATATTAGTGCTGAGCTGAAGGTGGAAGCAAGATAGACAATTAAAACCAAGCAAAGTTTGGGTTTCTGCACTGATATCTGCAAGCACTCTCCTCATGTCACCGGGCGCCTCAGATCTGCTATTTATGCTGCGAGGCAATGTGTGGCGTTAGTCCACTGAAAGTAAGCGAAGGATGAAAGCGAGAGACACATCTGGTCAACAGCAAAGTTACGCCTCCCTCAGGACCTACTACAAGCTATCTCCGCCAGCTCACACCGCTCCTTTTTGCTGTTAATTAGGCAGGTAGCTGGAGAGCCTCATTTGCAGGCCAGATTTTTCCACAAATTGTTTGATCCTCGATGGCCTGCGATGTCAAGACACGGCAATGCAGCATCGCCATGCAAAACAGGTAGAAACCGAAAGCCTCGCAGATTAATTTGGACTTGGCCGTGTCAGAGGGGATTGTTAAATTTAGGCTCCAAACTCTTATACCTCTTCAACTCATTATGTCATCGCACAGGTATTTGTTTGTCAGACAAAACATGAAGAAAGTATCACATTAGAGCGCCTCGGCTATGTTCATTAGTATGCCATGTGCACATCGCACCCAGCCAGCCCATCCACCTCGACACAAGGCCGCAGTCAGGCGGAATAATAATCACACTCTCCTGCAGCAGGGCTTTAATGCACAGAGGGGGCCACAGGGAAGGTGTAATGCTACACAAACACATTCATTTGGGCTCATTGCAACACCTTTGATAGGTGCAGTTTATTGAGTAGTATTGCTTTTCCGGCATGCAAATGTTCTACGCATTCACGGCACATCCTCGTCAATTAACTCGGCGTGTGCAGCAAAGCTTAACAGTGTGGTGTAAAAATGAACTCCAAAGAAGAGCATCTTTTTGCATTTATTTGACAAAATACAGTCAATGAACAACTTCCTGTTTATTTTAGGTTTTGGATGATTTGAGTGTGACTTCAGTGCATCCCTGACTTATATCTTGTTGTATTTCATTTTGAGATATACCCTAAAAAAGTACTAAATGTTGGTAAAAGCCAATGTGAGGGAGTCAGAAGTGTCCACACATCTGGAAAATATGGTGTAAAGTGGGTGTAAAATGGAGACACGCTCTCCGATGTTGGAAAGGTGTTTGTGGAGACGGTTCGTGATGCCGTCCAATCTTCCAACATGCAGACAGACCATAAATTCAGATTAATGGTGAGCAACTAGGTCACAGTCAGATGGCTGATGGATAACACAGGGCAGACTTCCATTTGGCCAATAACATTGACATTTATTCACAATTCATTTCAATGTGCTGCAGACAAACCACCAGGTCCTCCAGCTTACACTGTTAAAAAAATGTTTTTTTTTCTATTTAATTTTACAGATGTTTTCTGTATTTCTGAAATAAACGAAAATATCAAAAAATTACCAAATTATTTAAGTAAAAATTTTGACATAAAAATACAGTTAATATACATCCACCAAATTATCATTATTTCACAAATATTTCCTTGTTATTGCTTAGTACTGTAAGTTTAATTCTAAAATGATATACAATTAGTGACAATTAACAGAAAAATAGTTTGTAGTGTGACACACAAAAAATTGCAAAAATGTGCAAGTGAATATCCTTTTACATTAAAAAGATAAATAACAAAAAAAAAAAACATGACGGAATGTGAAGGTACGACTCGAAAGTGCATTTAATTATACAAAATATTGTATTTTTATGACCCTCTGAGATGATTCGATTTAAAAGGTCACAGATATCCCTAAAAAGTACTTTTATTTTATTTATTTTTTAGTTTTCAATGATTAATTGAAATTTTTTTTAAACAAAATTTGGTTAGGCACAAAAAAAAAATTAAAAAAAATAGTTGCCTTAAGGGATGGATGCGGTGTGGCTTAACTGTGACAACTTTGCGGCCTTCAATGTTACTTCCCACTTTTCTCCCAGCCGAGCCGAGTACTTTCATTAAAAGTGATAGTTTGCCAAAAATATCTCGCAGGGTTGATCCAAACCATCAGGAAAACTCTAAATTATTAGCATGGCAGGTTGCTAGCATGGAGGATGTTGCTGTTGTTTGGATAGTAAGGGGGACTTTAGCAGAAGGAGGAGAGAAAACCATTTGACTTATACCTGCAGTCAACATTCGGTAAGTCAGACTCTGTGACGGCGGACTAACTTCTTTTGTTAATTGTTTGTGATTAATCGCCCAAACACCTTGTAGTATTGATACCCAAAATGTCGAATTTGTTGATTTACAATTTCTTCGTCTTTTGGGTTCTCAGTTTGGGTTACGGTATTAGTTGAGTCTATGATTAGCAGTATTAGTTTGAATACTATCTTTGTGCTCTCTGTCATATGTCATATCTGTATTTCCATGTCAGATTTACAACGATCAGGCATAACATTATGACCACCTGCCTAATATTGTGTTGGTCACCCTTAAGTATGTGGTCAAAAATGCTCTGAACCATTGGGCATGGACAAGAGGACCTCTCAGGGTGTCCTATGGGTTCTGGCACTAGGATGTTGGCAGTGGATCCTTTGGGTACTCTGGATTGAGCAGTGGGGCCTCTGTCAATCAAACTTGTTCCACTGCATCCTGTTGATGCTTGATCAGAATGGGGTCTAGGAGGTTTGGAGGTCAAATCAACATCTTGGGCCATTGTCATGTTCCTCAAGATATTTCTGGTCGTTTTTGCCATGTGGTGGGGTACATTTTCCTGCTGGGGTAGGCCAGTGACATTTGGGATTGCCATTTGCATGTTCATGTGTGCTTGTTCTGAGACAATGTTTATTTGGGTGTCTAAGTCTCATCAACACAGATGTTAAAATCCAAGGTTTTCCAGCAGAGCACCACATAGTACCAATATGATCAATGTTATTCACTTCACCTGTCAGTGGTCATAATGTTGATCATATT
>OMNN01087252.1:0-10670 GCA_900302755.1 Chromis chromis
GACACTTACATGGCGTTAACATGATACTAACAAGATGCTAACACAATGCTAACACTATGGTACTTGTATGCTACCCCTATGCTAACACGATACTAACATGACGCTAACATGGCGTTAACATGATGCTAAGGGGCAGTGGTGGCCTAGTGGTTTGTGAAGCGAACTTGTAACCGGAAAGTGAGAGCGACCTCTTGTCCCAGTCACCACCACTGTGGGCCCTTGAGCAACGCCCTTAACCCCTGACTGCTCCCCGGGTGCTGCACCATGGCAGCCCACTGCTCCTAGTATGTATAGTTAAGGTTAACTTTGAATAGGATGAATGCAGAGAAGGAAGGAACACAAGGGGATCAATAAAGGTTAGATTATTAGATTTTCATCCAATATTGGTAACACCCATAAACGCTTGGAATTATGTTGTACATGTTGATCCCAGGTTTTTTCAATTTTTGTAAAATACATCAAAGAAAATTATACTTTAAACTAAATTAAAGTAATGAATTAAAGTCTGTGATTGGTGGTATTATCACTGTCATACTGCACAGGAGACATTTCTCTCTACCTTTTGCCATGCTTCCATAATGTAAAGATATTCAGAAGAAAAGGATTAAATCATTACGTCTGGCAATTTCTATACTGCAGAGACTTCTCATTTTTCCTTTAAACAATGATATTCTGATGATCAAACTACGTTTCTGTCGATCCAACAAACCCTGCAGCTCTGACATGCAGACAAAGGCGAGGTGACATTGCAACATCATAATGTAGACACACAGAGGTTGTCTTAATTATGGACTCCAAAAAGGGTCCTAACACACTTTAGGGACACGACACATGAAGAACAGATAGATGTGGTTCCTCTTCCAACACCCTCCATGTTTATCTGCCACTTTCCCTCCTTTATTACCAGATGTTTTCTTTATCTCCATCACATTCTTCATCCCTGCTCCAGCGCCGCTCGCCTCCCACCTCCCGCTAATGATTTTCTTTATCTGACGGTTACCAACTGACATGCTAATTTCCCCAACATCAGAGCCTCGAACATCCCCTCCCCCCCCCTGTTTCTTCTCTCTGGTTTCCTTTTTGCACTTAACAGATTTGGGTCAGACACCCCACATCTTGTATAAAAAAGACCGAGAGGAGGGGTGTTGTTGCTCACATCACGTGGCCTACGATACCTGAATTCCCTCCTATCAAAAGGCATCGTCAGCCTCCAGACAGCACTTTGTAACTTCCATCACAGCTGAGCAGCGAAACCACACAAAAGGGGGGGGTGTAAGATGTCTGGCTTCATCACATGTTGAAATCGAACACAAGGCGGCACAGAGTGTACCTGCGGAGGAATGATTGAGACTCTCTGTTCTCTCGCGCTAGTCTCTTTTGCCTCTTTTGACCTCAGCTTCTTGACATTTCTTCTTCTTCTTTCCTCTTCATCCCACTCCTCGCCTGTCTGTTCTTTTCTTGTCCTTTCCTTCTTACCTCTCAGCTACTGCAATCACACTGACAGCCAAAACACCAGAGGCGCTCAATCAACCCTCCACTGACCCTCTGCTCCTGCAGCTGCTGGCTGCGTTATTTTGCGAGGACCGCATTTAGTTTCATGTGCAGATGAAGCTGATAAGAGAGAAGGTGTTCAGTGTTTCCCAAAGCCCAAGATGACAAATATCTTGTTTTGCCACAACCCAGAGATATTACATGTATTGTCATAGAGGAGAAGAGAAACCAGAAAATATTCACATTTAAGAAGCTGCAGTCAGAGAATTTAGAAGTTTTCACTTTTTAAAAAAATTACACAAACCAGTCAGTTATCAAAATAGATTTTAAATGAATAGTTAAAAAATCATTGCATTCATTCCATATGGAATTCATGGCCAGCAGACCTGCCAGTATGAATAGATTGGTGCTCTGCTGCTGGTGCTTTAATTTAACATGCATACATAACAGAGTATATGTATATATTAGGGCTGTTCTGAACAGTAATTGCCGTCTTAGAATGAAATGATTCGTTTCTGGGCCGCCGTATAGCTCTTTGAGTTAACCCTTTAAGTCCTAGTGCGTCATCAGCGACACGTTTGGGCTAGCGCACTTTGGAATACCATAAATATGTCACCGTTCGTGCTATTGGAAAAACAATCAACCTGAGGCGTTGCGCTTTACAGCCAATATGGTGTTATTACGGTAATTTTACGGTAATTTCCTGGGGGGGCACGAATGAAATTACCGTAATGACACCATATTGGCTGTAAAGCGCAACAACATTGCCATTACAGTCATTACAGTAATTTGTGCCCCCCCCAGGAATCCGCTGGATGAAATTAACGTAAAATTACTATAATGACACCATATTGTTTCATAATATAGTTTCATTATGGTAATTTCATTCGTACCCCCCGAGGAATCTGCAGGATGAAATTACCATAAAATTACCGTAACTCTTATAATAGGCAGTAAATCGTAAATAAGTGCCAGATATTGAAAGTTTCTTATTAAAAATGGACACCAACACTCACAGGACATTTTCTGACCTTTTTCTAATCAAAATAAGAAAAAAAAAAGACCAGGTGGACATTTGAGGCTCAGGTCTTAAAGGGTTAAGGCGTTACCATGTGGGCGCAGGTCGCCAGCAGCGGTCATGAATTAGAGTCCGGGTTAAGACCCTTTGCTGCATGTCTCTCTCCTCTATACCCCCTTTCACCCTGTCTCTCTTTCTATCAGTAAAAATGGGAAAAACTCCCCTAAAATTATAAAAAATAAAAAATTATTCATTTAGTAACACAGGCGAAGTGAAGCGTGACATCGGAGTTGGTAGGTCCGCGTAATTGAGCCTTGGCGGTGCCTGGCGGTGGTGCGCACAACTATTCAAATATCAAAATTATTATCCGGATACCACCACAACGACCGAATATTCGGGACCAGCACTAGTATATATATTCCTTAGTAATTACATTAAAAAAAAAAAATTCTAGATTTTGGTTTTTCCATGTAGGGCAGCAATTAACAATTATTTCCATAATTTATTAAAATTTTTGCCCCCAAAATGTAAGTTGTAAGTTTAAAAAAAACCTCTGTGTCATTTGAAGACGTAACCTTGAAAAAAGATTTTTTACATCAGCCACTTGTGGGTTTCTCCTGGATCAGACTGCACACAAGAATAAGAATGATCAGTTCATAAAGACAGTGAGTCTGTTTTACCTTATTTGACAGATTTTCTTCTAATTTCTGACCATTATATCAACAAAAATGTCTATTATACTGAAGTATATGAAACCCCAGTGAATAAATCAGTTTTCTTTTTGGATGAGCTGAGTATTTGCCATTGGTTCTGGTTAAATCCTCTTTGCGGGCGCCAAAAAAATGTCTTTATGCATGAAAAATCCTGCAAAGTGACGTCTTCAGATGCCTTGTTTTGTCAGATGCCTTGAGCAACCCAAAGATATTCAGTTTATTGTCATGTGTGACAAAGACGAGCATTAAATCCTCACATTTTAGAAATTACAGACAACAAGTATTTGACATTTTGGCCTTTAAAAAGATTCATTCAATTATCAGGATGATTACTCGACTACTCGTTGTAGATCTGATAATTGTGTGTGTGTGTGTGTGTGTGTCGAGTGATTGTACGTCGGTGTGCTGAGAGAAGAGTGTGCCTCTTCACATCTCTGTTCTCTTAAATTCCTTTTGAAATCAGCAAACTAAATTTAGCTCACAGCACCCTCCCCCTCCTCTGAGAGGTATCAGAGCTACAGCAGTCAGCGATAGGCTAACGTTTTGATGTGCACAGTCCACACACATGCACACAGATTAAAGTGAGTGGCTCAGAGTGGGAGGGCGCTCTGTCTTTGTGCACACAATGTGGGCTGTAGTGATGATAAATTGTTGCTGTGCAGCAAATGAGCTGTGAGTTTGTGCCTTTTTATATATTTGTGTGTCTTTCTGTCTCTTAGGGCTGCCACTTAAGGACAGTGGGGGGTTCTCTAATGATCCCCCGTTCATCCGATGAACCCCCTCAACTCCATGAAACCCTCCCTGCCTCCCACTCCACAAAGGTACACAGACACACACACTGTGCTGACATTAACCTCAGTTTCCTCAGGTGAACCACCTTACCTGCTCTGCCCAGCAGAAACGACTCTGTAGCTGTTTAAACTGGATAATTCTTTCTGTCATTTTAAGCTCAAATGCCAAATATTTGATGAGACATTACAGTAAATTGACACAGTTTGAAATTTGGATGTCACATTCGGCTCTTAAGAGGGCCATTTCAAAAAAATTCTATCTATCCAATCTGACCCCCCAGTATTCAATGATTATTAAGTTTTGTATATTTAATAAAGACATTTTTAAAATGTAAATTCTATTTTCTCCTTGACTCTCGGAACCCCAAAAGGCACCAGCAGGTTTGAAAAGCATTTTATCTTTTAGATAATTGCCACATTTACACAATTTCTCAGAATTAGCTGTTAAAAACACACAGAATTGGGCGCCCCGTTAGCCTAATGGTTACGTCACGTAACCCAAGTGCTAAGGCGTAGCGGCTGTCCCGGGTTCGATTCCGGCCTTGGGCGTTTGCCGCATGTTTTTCCCCACTCTAACCCGTTTCCAACTCTATCCACTGTCCTATCTAATAAAGGCACAAAAAGGCCAAAAATAAATCTTTAAAAAAATAAATAGATAAATAAAAACAGACAGAATCATTGGATTTGATTCAAAGTTTTTTTTAACCTTCTAGCCATGGTTGTACTGTTTGGTACAGGACTTTATATTGCTGTGAAAATGAGCCCCCAGTGAGTAAAAATGTGACAGGAGGGTTCAAAGGGTTAATGTACAGTTTACACAGTACATGGGCCTATGACGGTCAATCACACACTAGTTCACATACGTATACACATTCAAATGTAATGATATGTTAGATTCATGTTAATGTGTATTTTCAGGCATACATCATTTAAAATAAACAACTTTCGGGCCGCTGTTTAGCTCACTGAGTTAAGGCGATACCACATGGGCTCAGTCCTTTAGCAGCAGTCATTTCACTCTGTCTCTCTGCTAATAAAAGGAAAAACTCTCCCCCAAAAAATACATTAAAAAAAAAAAATTTATAATAAAAAAAAAAAAAACAACTTTCAATTATTTGGTGGTAACTGAAGGCTGAGTCCTTATGTCCAATCAGAATATTGTGGTTGCAAATCAGCGTACCTGCAGGTTAATGAGTACAGCTGTGATCACTGAGTGGGTTGGAGACGGTGGAAAGTTGCTGCCACAGATCCTCTGAATGTGACCGAACAGCTGGAGACACAGCTGGTGACTCTGACCAGTGACAGGCCTTCAACCTCCACTCTGTCTCCTCCTGCTCTCTGTGCTCACCTGTGCTGTGTTTTTATACAGCGTCTTGCACAACAGAATAAGTATGAAGCAGTGATTTATGGAAGCCCATAAACACGACAGGTAAACAAGTTATTACCGATAAAATGATGTTTAGAAATACAATCATTAACAGGCTATAGTATTTGTTTTTCTGCTACAATCAAAGGTTATTTTTAATTACCATTCTGAACTGTCTGAAATTATCCAGGCATGTTAGGATACAGGTGGAGGACTTGAAACCCTCAAGTCAAGGTGAATAAAAATCTGGTTAGCAAGCCAGTTTCATTAGGTTACCTCAACTTGGAATTTAGTTTTAAATCAACTAAACACAGAGTTTAAATTACACATAATATTAAGCTGATGCAATAACCAACAATACTATGTAAACCCAGCTAAGTGGTGGGAACAGGTTCCTTGAATTACTTTTCAGAGTTGCCTCATATACAGTATAGCCTTTTAAGAATATAAAGCATGTAGGGACACAGAGAAGAAACTTAAAAACATTAAGAATAATTCAATTTAAAAACAACTGAATGTGCCTCTTTTACAGTAGTTTCTTACATATGTTGTGTTGCTACTGGCTTTATTCATCACTTTTCTTTCTAAGATAACACAATAATCACTTTCCCTGTCATATAGAAAGTGGAGGGGCAGTAAAAAAGTAATATAAATATGAAATGAGTTCGTAATACGCTTGGTTCACTTATTACAATGTGATACACTGAAGCAAGAAAAGTAAAATTCCTGCGAAGTTTCAGCTTTTGAGCAAGTTAATGGCTAATAATGCATTTTGAAACGGTGTCTTACAACCTGAAAATGGCTTTAATTTAAGAATTGAAGAAGGGAAATAGTACAACTTTAGAATTATGACAAAATAAGTATCTGTGCTGCAGCGCGTCCGTCTTGTTTGTTTGCTTTACCTCAAAAATGGACTGATCTATAAATATCGAAGAAATTAAAAATAAATGAATGAATTCCATCAAACAGGTTTCTCTCGACTTCAGATCCTTGAAACTGTTAAAAGAATAAATGCTTCAATGTTTTTTTCCAGCGCCTTTTGGAAGCACCTTTAATAGTTCCACTGAAGCCAAACCAGTCTTTAATGGAACCTTTTGACTGCTCTGGTTCTGAGCAGAGAGCAGTGAAAGACACGACAAGCAGCGGCTGGAAAAATGTGGCTGAAAGAACAAAACAGTGTCGCCATAAAGTCAACTTAATTTCCTGAAAAAATAATGAAAAATAAAATAAATATTAAAAACACATTTGTTCTAGAGACAGAGACTTCAGTAAGCTCTTGACTAATGTGGTATGCCAGCAGTGCAGAGGAAGTGGTTTACACAAAGGAAGGAGGGTAACCTCAACTGCCAGATGAATAAACCACGTTCAGGTTAATCGTTAGATCACCAGAGTAAATGATGCCTTCATGACCTTTTCCTCAACACGTCTCTCTGTTTCACTACAGAAACATTAGCTTTAATAAGGTGTTAAACACTCTCGGAACACCGCCTGTGATATTGTGACATTCACCAGTTATTGATATGTACATGAATGCTCTCCCTGCCTCTGCTCAACCTCCCCGATCATCCCACTAACTCGGCTTCATGTCCTCCTGCAGCAGTGACGGCCCCTTCCTAAATGAGCCAGTCTCCTGGCAACCAGGCACCAATCAGCACCCAGGATCTCTCTCAGTAGTAACCACAGTGTGGGGTGTGACCAATCCCACACACAGCCAGGTAACACATGACTCCTCGTGGGATGCTGTTCTCCTCCTGTGTTTTTTCTACACATGTATTTATCATTTCATTTGTATGTTTGGACCTGCAATCTAAATGTCAAATCTATTTATTTTGCTTTAAATCAGCTGTGATACATATTTTTATAATTGATTACCAAATAACAGTAGAGCTGCAATGATTTATCAGTTCGTGGAAGACTAATAAAATAATTGCTTTAGTCAGTTTAAAATTTTTAAAAATCTCTGATTGCAGCTTCTTAAATGAGACTATGTTCTGGTTTCTCTCCTCCTCTATGACAGGAAACTGAATGTCATTAAGTTGTGGACAAAACAGGAAGTTTGTTATCTTGGGCTTTTGGGAAACACTGATCGATGGTTTTTAAAATTTTCTGACATTTCAGGGATCAAACAACTAATCAATTAATCGAGAAAATAATTGACAAAGAGTTGCTGCCCTAAACACAAGTGAAAGAAAAATACACAAATTATGTCACTAGTTGTGGCCCTAATGAACGTTTTCAACTTACCCTGAATGATGGGGCTAACTTTCACCATGTAGCTGTGACTCAGGTGGTAGAGCATGCTGATGTGTCCTTGGGCAAGACACTGAACCCCAAGTTCCTCCCAATGGCAGGCACCTTGTATGGAAGTCTGTCTCCATTGGTGTGTGAATGGATGAATGAGAAACACATTATAAAGCGCTTTGAGTACCACTAAGGTAGAAAGGTGCTCTATAAGTGCAGACCATTTACCATTTAGCCACCGTGACAGCAGTCCATTATAATCATGTTGAATAGCTCTATAAAATGATAGCAAGCTGAGACAGATTTTGCATAATTTCCCACACACTGGTCTAGAAATGTCTTGTTTTTTCTGACAAACAGTCCAAAATTGAGAAATATTTCGCGGAAAAACATTAAATCCTTACATTTAAGAAGTAAGATTCTGCAAAGATTTCCCTCAGCATGGCTTCAGTAAATATACCAAAGTTACTGTGCATAAAAATCCTTTGATTCTAAAGGGGTCAGGGGGGGAACCTTTTTCAGATTTGAAAGGGACGACTCCCTTTTTTGTTTCAGTCTGACCAATAGATTTCTCAATGAGCTAAATCCACTGGCTGTTAGAATACTTATTTCCAGTATGACTGAATTTATAAATGAACACCTCAAGCTGCTCTCAAAGGTCACACCTACACTTCACTGTGAGGAGGAGTGAGCTGCAGTTTGAGTGTAATTCTCAAACAGAAAGCAATGCATGTTTGATCTGACTTGGACTTATTAGGAGTTTAAAATCAACCCAGTTTAGCTCTCTGTGTTAACTTACCACTTCATCTGTTTCCCGTGTAGGTGTTTGGTGCACCCATGGGCCCTGGTGAGAACTCTGGCGGTCACATGATGCCCGGTGGCAGCCCTGGTATGGCCGCAGGCATGGGCTCCCAGTTCATGGGCCAGCAGTCGTACGGAGACGCAGTCTCTAAAGGATACGGCCAACCGGTCATGTACGGACGTCCCAGCGCTGCCTATAACCCAGGCTCTGCCTACGGTGGAAGGTACACTGCTTTTCTCATGCTGAAATCTGAGTGTTTAAATATAACTGCAAATAAATATACGTTGGTGTGTTTTAAAGGTGCAAAAAAATAAATTTACAATCATAATCAATATGTTATTATTACATCCAACCTTTAGGAGGATAATAATGAATACCTGCATGATCACTAATAAAATTAACATTTAGTTGTAGGGCACTACTCTCAATCAGTTGTTTTTATATGCACAATAACTATGTTTTGCACTTTATAATTTGCGTTACTTTTTCCAGCATTTTTAAGACCCTCATAACTTCATAAGTACAGAAGATAGACTCATGAAATTTTCAGGGCTGAAAAACACATTTGAGCTCTGTTAAAATGCAACAAAATCAACGTTACATCCACTCGAAGTGACTCTTATTCGGGGCAGCTGTGGCTCAGGTGTTAGAGCGGGTTGTCCACTGATCGTAAGGTTGGCAGTTCGATCCCCGGCCCCTCCACATGCCGAAGTGTCCTTGGGCAAGACACTGAACCCCAAGTTGCTCCCAATGGCAGGCACCTTGCATGGAAGTCTGTCACCATTGGTGTGTGAATGTGAAATACATTGTAGAGCGCTTTGAGTACCACTAAGGTAGAAAGTTGCTATATAAGTGCAGACCATTTACCTGCAAAATTTGATCTATAACCAACTTAGAGCATCAATATCATAGTTTTATTAGAAAAATTTACCAGTTTTTGTTGTAGAATAATGTTTTCTGATAATTCAGTAGGGAAATCTTTAAAATGTACATTTTGGTTGAACAATTAAGGGTTCTATCACCATGCGGGGTAGGTGGTTGGTCAAATCAAGTCACAGCAAATGAAAGGTCTCATATTTATCTACATTTTGATACCAAGCTTATCTTCTAGCCATGCTTTGTGTAAAAATGTTTTTCTATTAGAGGCACTTTTAATACATAAACATACAAGCAATATTGACATATTCAAAGATTCTTAATGTTACAGTGAGACAAGACAAAGCTGGTGTGCTTTGAAGAACTTTTAACATGTAAATGAACTACAAATATATGAGACACAGGTTATTATCCAAAGCAGCCTCATTTTAAATGTCTTAATGCATGACTAGAGGAGACCTTTAATTGCATTTCCTTGTAACGTTGATTCCCTCCCTCACTTCTGATTAATGTTCTGATGTTGACAGAATAATGAACAAGGCATTGTCAGAGGGGGCTAGTTTACAGCTTCTGCCTTCTTGTCAACTTTTATCTCCAAACACACTCTTAACGGCACGTTACATGACTTTCTCGCAGATTCCTCGGGGATAACAACAAGAACCTGGCATTAATTTAGTTTGAAAGCTCTCTACATGTCAGTGTCATCGTAAATTACCCTTTGATTGTCTGAGGTTCCTCTTCTTTCAGCACCAGACTTTTCCTCCGAGTGCCAGTTTTCTTTCCCTTTGTGCTTCCATCTGGCCAATCTCCAGTTATTTAATCCCATTTTTTATTGTTGGATTGAGGGAAGAATTAAGATAAATCCTTTATGTCACAGTGTTAATGACATCCAGGCACATCATACTCATACAGGCTTCAGTTGATTTTATAGAATCAATCATACAGAATCTGTCAAGGTTTTGACAGACACAGTGAGACACAGGAGGGAAAATATGAATTATGAGATTAATGCACACCAACATATAAAGACATTTAAAAATAAAGAATAAAAACTAAAGACGGCCTACTTTAGACTAATTGACTGCTACAGCACTGAAAGATAATGAATGGACAGAGAACAGGGTATATTGTGAAAGATAATACAAACAGTAGGAGACACAAGTCCAAAAAAAATCATCTGTAACTGTAAACTATCATTATGAAGGAGTTACTGTTCAGAAGACATGTTTAAGTTCTCTCTACGTCTATCAATGGTTGTACTGTTTCTAGGGGTGGGGCGATTCGTCGATGTAATCGACGTAATCGATTACGAAAATATGTCGACGCGTAAAACGTGAGTCGATGCGTCGTGGTCTCATGGTAACGGGAGTAA
>OMNN01087254.1:0-11554 GCA_900302755.1 Chromis chromis
GACAATTTATGAGAGAATTGCCCCCCACCTTCCCTGAGCTTTCCAGGATGTTCAAGTGGAGCATGTGCCTTTTTGGGAGCACATATCTGTGTGAAAAGCTCTTCTCCACCATGAACTTTAATAAGTCAAAGTACAGGTCCAAACTTACTGGTGAACATCTTCAAACCATACTGAGGGTCTCAACTGCTTCCTCTCTCAGGCCAAATGTGGCTCAGCTGTGTGAGAGGAAGCACTACCAGGTCTCTGGCAGCAAGGAGTAGGAAAGAGAAGCCTACGTTCAGAAGAACCCATTCATGTTGAAGAACTGTTAATAATAAAGACTGAGAAGATTGGATCAGATGTACTTTTTTTCTTTTTCGAATACTTGATGCGGCCCTGCCACACCTAGACTCTACCTCCAGCGGCCCCCAGGTAAATTGAGTTTGAGACCCCTGCTATAGTTACTTTAGATTCAGCACCTTGGAAAGCACTCTGGTTTAGTACATAGTTACTTTACAATCACAACCTTGAACAGCACTCTAGTTTAGTATAGTTACTTTAGATTGAACACCTTAGACAAACCCCATGTTTTACTATATAGTTAATTTAGAATGAACACCTTGGACAGCACTCTGCAGCAGCCCTATATGGGTTCCAGCATTAGTTGGCATGGTAATGTCTGAAAGACGACAGAGACTAATGACAGAAAAGGCAGCAGAGTTATTTTGTTGCTATTTACACTGGGAGCACATTTCCTGTGACAGATTACATCTCCTTTATAGAAACATTTGTGCTGCTTTCACTTGAGGAAAAGGACTGCTGCCGTCATTATAAACACAAACTCACCAAACATCTGTTAATGTTGTTATTTATCACCTTATTATGTGTGGTATAATATTGTATATCTCACTTCTTTAGTAGACAAGCATTAAGTGAAATATGAAAAGATAAATCCTCACATAGGCCAAACATTAGCTGATTAACATTTTCACTGCACTTAAATATACCATATTATAATCGTTTACAGGGTCATAATTGTATTTTTGCATACTAATATGGATATGTATACATGCTTTAATGTTCCAAGAGTGCCATTTTTCTGATACTGTACATTGCTTTTTGCTTTATAGCTCCTATCTTTTTAATGCGCCCTAGTAAAAAAGCCCAGTCTGCTTTGATTTGTCAGCCAATACATGCTAAGCATATTTGGTACTGTAAAACAAGATCTACGAGTATACGCAGGCCCTGTAGTCTTGTGTTTAGAGACATTTAGCAGAAGTCTAAGAGGGTTATTATGAGAAAATAATGGCAAAACGGTCATAAGGAGTCAGAAATAATGTTAAAATTAAAAACTGCTGATAACATAGCCAAAGAATAGCTACCTTTTCTGAACATTAAGTCTCAGTTTATCCTGACAAAGAAAGGGTCAAACGTACAAAACATTTATCTGCACCATAATTCCGGTTTACAATCATTTACAGAATGTGCAAATAAAAAAACAACGTGTATAGAAATGGAGGCATCAAGAGGGGCAGCGAACCTAAACTATGATGAACCCAAAATTGCATGAAAAATCAGGCACACCAGCAAAACAAATCTATAAAAAGTTACTCCCGAGTCTGCTGAATAAGGAGTTTATATTTCACACTTAGTTTATGATTAAATTTACATTCGGCTGGAGGAACAAGCAGCTTGTCTCAGTGTGATTCTGCTCTCTGTTGTGTCATGTTCGTACATTGTTTACCTCAAAGTCTCTCCCCGCTGAAACTGCCAATCGTAAAATGTTGAAAATATTTGGAAAGCAGCTAATGGATAGACTGTGTTTTTGTATTTCTCTCTGATGTCTGTTTTTTTAACCTGCTGTCTAGACACATCCTGCACATTGAATCATCCATCATTCACTGTGCCCCTTTCATTTATTTCAGTTATCCCAGCTGCCGAATTTTTTTGAGTGATTGCTTTGCGAGACATGGAAACTCTTTCATGTGTTGTTTCCCTTTTGTGATTTTAAAACGAGGTCATAATCCATATAAACTTGTTTTCATTAATATACTTCTGCCTCTCTTCAGTCTGAAGGAAATTTGTGTTTTCTACATCTGCCATTAGTAGCATTTGAAACTTGAAAAGTTTGTTGTCTCTTCTGGAAAGTTTTCTTTAATTCTTACTACTATTGATGGAGAAGTGTAATAGTCGTGGCATGTTTATAGTTGATTATTAATTGCAGTGTATCTCCCCAGTCATTAGCTCTCTGCTGCTGCTGTCAGCTGGAGTTCTCCGTGACACAAATATCAGACCCCCCTCATTTAGCACACTGACTTACAAAGACAATATTACTCCTGCCTGCATCGCTCGTCTCGGTTGTTCCCCTCCCACCAAACGAGCACTAATGCAAACCATACAGCACATTCTGGAAATTAATTGAGTTTGACTGCGACAGTTTGCGGCGTGATGAATGTGTGGTTTTATCACCCATCTCCCTCCACTGACTGCTTAACGTCTCACTTTGGTCTGTGATTAAAAACCCAGATTTTATCTACTATGTGCGTGTGTGTGTTTGTGTAACGGAGAAGCTAAATTACACAGCGACCGAATCTTCTCCGAGGCTGAAAATACACAGTGAAGACTGCGAATGGAATGGAGTGATTACAGTCCGACGAAGGCAAACAAATTGTGAATGCATGAGCAACATACAGAATTCTGAATGACCTTGGTACTTTCGAACAAGGACTGTTGTACTTTGTGGACATGAAATCATATAATAAACAAGAATAGCTTGATCCCTAACCATCATATCACAGACACATTTTCCCCCTCTACTGTGATTGATGGTTTCATGACATCCAGCTGATGTCATACCAGGATTAGATTACACAAGATGTATGTTTTGTATGATGTGCAGCTTCCACAATGTCAGATGAGGCTGTTGTTGTAACCTAAATGTCAGCAGACTATAAAACCCCTTTCAGACATGGGATATGTAACATTCCTGCTTTCATCAATCTGTTAACGTGACGGCATTCTGTCAGTCCGACAGAGGTTGCTTTTTTGTTAATGCACTAATAAACAAAAAGCTAAATCTAATAGCAGCTCATCAAACTGTCCAAAATGACTAATAGCCTCATTTATTTACGCTTTCCTAAATACAAAAAATTCTGACCATGTGTAAAGATAATCAAACTACTTTATAACAGTCAAATAAAAACATTCCAGCTGCTATGAAAAAAATTATTTAACTGCAGCTGACTCTGTGTGACAGCTCACCTGTCTGATTATAAGTAATTGATGAAGTTTCTGCTGTTGTTCCATGTGCATAAAAGCAGATCTCTTGCTTTGGAGATGCTCAAATGGATCCTGCTGCTGTCTGATGCTGCAGGTGTTTAATAAACTCGGAGGAAAGACTCCTACAAATAGCTGGAAGCAACAAACTAAACTTCAGCTCCTGTTAACGTTTCGTCAAACCCTGGATTACATTTATTATGGGCTGTTAGTCTCCGTCTTCATCTCAAAGTTTCATTGTTAGAGACATTTAAGTTTGTAATAGATGAAAAAGTGAATGAGAGGGGGGGTTTGTGATTTTGGCATTTGGCAAAATGAGCGTTTTGTGCTGAGTGACATGTTTTCGGACAAACATTGGTGCTGAAATGTGGAGAAGGTTTTCCCTGAAGTGCTTCACACAGCTTAAAGCACATCATTTGTGCATGTATTTAATGTTAAAGTGACTGTATGCAGTTGAGACTTGTGCCTGTGTTGAAAGTGATGTGGTCTGAAGCTTGAGGGCAACGTGGAAGTACCTCAAAGCTGCCAGCAGGGGGCGACTCCTCTGGTTGCAAAAAGAAGTATGATTGTATAGAAGTATGATGGGAAAATGAACCTACTTCTAACATTTTCCTACTGAAGTTATGTCCTCAATTGCTCGTGTCATGTCTCTTTCAATACAGCATGCTGTTAATTATATAAATTATGGTCCCATTTCGAGTAAAATATACAATAAAGCAGGGAATATTTTTAAGTGAGGCTTCACTCGGTTTCAGAAAAACAAGATGAAGCAGCCAAATTCTAAACTCAAGGCTTAAAAGACTGTTGTCAACAAGCCAACGGGTGGCAATTTTGTGGCTTCATCTTTTAAACGCTGAAATTTCTCTATTTCTCAGCCTATTAATTTGCACAATGATAAACCCCACAGTGTAATATTGCCATGCATGTGTTTCAGACTGAGCCATTATTTGTCTCACGTTGTTTCATTTGATTAGGAATTAAACGCACTAAGACCAAATAATCTCCAACGGAAATCATCCTAAGCTGCTGTGTTCTGTTTCTTTTCACGCTGCCATGTAATTTAATTATAGTTTATCGACCAACAAACATATACAGTACGATGATTCATCTATAATCATCAGTTATCTGGATGTGTGATCGAGTAACGTATGAATGCTGGTGGTGTATAAATTCATATATAGTTGCTCTCATTTGTTGCAGACATTAGTTGAAATTCAATGCTGTTGCCTTTTCAATGGGAGCCTCATAATTCATTACATACTTGATTAAGTGAATTTGTTTTTATGAAATATTCTGCCATTGAAAACCCCATTAGTGGAATGTTTTCCTATAATAAAGCACATTCTTTTGTATTTGCCGGTGAAAAATAGTCCTTCAAGACTGCGTTTTTTTTAATAACTCCACCATACTAGCCCCCAGCAGGTGAGGCAGAACATTAATTTCTGACTCCGAGGCCTTTTGGAGCGACCAATAGGAAGCGAGGTGTGTGTCAGAGCTCTGGTCGGCGGTCGGACGGACTGGACCGCCCTCCTCCTAGCAGAGACCTCAGGGCTCAGTGAGTGTTATCCGTCCTTCAAATCAGCCACATTGACAGTCAATAAGCTCATCCCTGGCAGGGTTTTTCCTCCCCGTGTCCTCATCACATCACTCCTGAAACAGCACACGGAATATTCACAGCGAGCCTGCAGCCTGTAATCAATGCTGCTTTTACTCGTATGCATGTTTTCTGCAATTACAATACATATATGTATATCCTTGCTGCCTAAGTCAGGAATGACTGGCTCCGCTGAATTATTGAGCGGTGAAATATAGTGGTATCTACTAACAGAGATGCAAAGTTGGATCAGTAATAAGTGATGTGGACTGAATTTGAAGAGATCTGTTGCTTGTTAAATCAACACTGGATCAATATTTTATCAAACAATGGAGACGATTGGTGAGAGTAGCCAGCCACAACATTGTTATCACAAATACCATTTGTTTTATTGCTCTGCTATTGCTCCTTTACAGCCAAGCAATTATATGGAGCTTTATTGTCACCCAGAAAATGGAGGAGAAGCTTCAAACATGTTGTGAAATGGTTGTATTTTAACCCAAAGTGTGCTGTTTTCCTAAATCTACCCAAACAACGAGTAAAAATGTAACTTGAGTCAAGTTGTCGAATAATCTATTAACTATTTTACTGATTAGTCATTTGTCTAAACAGTTAGTTTTCCAAAATAAAGTGAAAAAGTTTGGTCTGTATATTAAACAAAGTGCAACATGGACACGGTGGTTATTTTACAAGCACGGAGCAGCTAAAGCAACTCATTTTCTCCTTGTGTGATTGTTTTCTGATTTTAGTTGTAACTTTGAATTTGAAGAATATAATGGAGAATTCACTGGTTTCAAGAGAGCAAGAATGTGCAGCTAAATTCTAAACTCAAGGCTGTTGTCTTTAACTCATGTATATGGTGATTTGTCAGACGAACTAGTGGCGCGCATGTAGTCTTAATGAGTCACGTTTTGGTCTCTATTACATACTTGTTTTGTTCTCTGATGACACAAACAGGAACATATATAAATGAGAACAGCTTTGTTAGGAGTTTGGCTGTATTAAAATGCAGTACCTGTGAGCACAGAGAGCAGGAGAGAAGCTAACAGATGTAAAATGCCTCCTGTGTGTTTTATCTTTAGCTGTTCATGCATTGTGCTGCTGTGGTTTGCAAACCACACAGACACAGTGTACAAACCACTGTATTGTTCTGTGATCATTTGAGGTAGTTTTCAAGCTACTGGTTTTTGGAAACTTTCACAATTCGGAAAAAATGTAGTGCTGACTGCAGCTTTTTTGCAGCAATTACGTACTAATACTGAAGAAAAACGTATGCTTGTTTTTTTTCCGAAATATTATTTCTGGGCATTTTGAGCCTTTATTATGGAACAGTTGAAGAGAGACAGGAAAAGTGGGGGAGATTAGATGGAGAATGACATGCAGCAAATCATACCATGGCTCGAAACCAATCCAAATCAATCGATTAACAATATTGACAGCCTTAACTTCATTGATTATGTCGACTAATAGCAGCAGACCAAATGCAAACACTGGTATCCTGGGTGAAAGTCCTGTTGCTGGCTTTTGCCTCCATCCTCCCTTCTTACCTCCTTAAGCAGACTTTGTGACTCTTTCAAACCGGAAGCTTTTACTGTTACATCCCAGCTTTGCCTTTGTGTGGGAAAATACGTTTTTTGCAAAATGGAAATGAGAATGCAGCTTATAGGCACGTTATTTTTGGAGTTGGAGCAGCAGAGTTAGTGTAAACTTGCAAGCAGGCTACGACTGAGCAAGATACAGGGATGAAGATAAAAGCAAAAAGACAACTGCTTTACTATGTATAAAAGCAAGAAGTGTTAAATTATCAGATAAGTGTTGTACATGTTGGGGTTTTAAACTGGTGTTTGGGGTTATTTAGGATTCAGCTCTGTTTGATCCAGTCAGAGTCAATATGATCTTCTTAACCAGTGTTAAAGCTATTAGAATAAATGCTGTGCAGTGATGTGAGTTGCGTAAAGGTCACTCAGGAACGATACGGTTGGATGGAGAGAGAGAATCTGAGGCCAAAAGATCTCGGATATCCTGCTCATGACCTCCAACCAGAGCCGCTAAGTCTGTGGACATAGCCAGGAGCCATGAAAATGATAATCTGCAGCACGAGGACAGTGAGGGCATCTGTTATCAGAGGACCTTGTTCTGTATTAAAGTCCAGCTGCAATTAAACAGCTTTTTTTTTTGACTGCTGCGGCAGACAGATTTGCTCTGCAGTTCACAAACAAAAGGGAGAAATGTGTAACCTATTTATTATTTTATTGTGTGGTCGATGGTGGTGTCATTTTTTGCAATTAATTGGACACAACAGAGCAGAAATTCAATACAGCAAATCAAATATTTGGATAAAGCAGCAACGTCAGCATTATTTCATCGGCAGACAGTCACAACAGCAGCCTGCTACACAACAATCCACTTTAGCTTCTCTGCTAAAGTGCTCTCCTAACAAACACGAACACACATCTTCTTCTGCATCCTGTTGGACTAAAGCAGCTTTAATGGTCTGCACTTATACAGCGCCTTTCTACCTTAGTGGTACTCAAAGCGCTTTACAATGTGTTTCTCATTCACCCATTCACACACACATTCACACACCAATGGCGACAGACTTCCATGCAAGGCGCTAATCTGCCATTGGGAGCAACTTCGGGTTCAGTGTCTTGCCCAAGGACACTTCGGCATGTGGGGGGACCGGGGATCGAACCGCCAACCTTGCCATCAGTGGACAACCCGCTCTACCACCTGAGCCACAGCCGCCCTGACTTTTGACTGTGTCCTACTATGGAAAAAACTATGAACACAACTGGATAAATCAATTATTCACTGAACAGTTTTTGTTATATATGTGAATTGTACTCCCACTGGATGGAACAATGCTTTACTGCCCAACATGCATACCATAATAATCCAGTGGTGGGTCTGGCAGGGCTGAAGAGGTTTAAACACTTCAGCTAAATTGAAGCCACACTGGCTGAGCTTCCAGGCAGTTCAGTTTAAGGTGAGTGACAGAACTAAGGCAGTGTTGGCAAGTAGCACATTTTCATTTAAAAAGCATAAACACAAAGTCATACGCCACTGAAACAAAGCATTGTGTATGCTGGGGGAATCCTGCCGATGGGCCGACATGTCCCTACAGGACACTGTGGTTGCTGCGTCTCGCCCAAACTGGCGTGCCAGAGCTTCAACCCAAATTAACTGCTGAGCCCATCAACAGAGAGAAGCATTGTAGTTTTATCTAACAGGTGGCATCTGTTACATTAGAGAGTCTTTGTGGATGACACTCAAACATGTAAACACAATTGGTGCATGCAGGTATGAACATGCACACAACCCAAAAATGTGCACCACACACACACACATGCACACAAATCTATTCCTCAAAACCTCCACAAAGCTACATCACACACAGCGAGCAGATGTCTGGAAATTCCCTGTTCAGTCATGACATCAGGTCATGTGCACCATAACACAGGGAGTGTGTTATGAAGGGATGCTGATACGACAGTAGTGGGGATGACTAACTTTACAACTTGCAATAAAAAAAGAACAGAATCTGGCTTAGTTCCCCAAAACACCAAACTACGAACGTGATAAGATCTACTCCCCGACAAGTCCTTTGGCAGAAATCTTTCAAGGGTAAAAACCATAAAAAGTCCCACATATCAGCAGGCATTAAGTGTTTTGCACACAAACCGGCTGATTATGCCAAGTGCAAGGAATGCTTGCAGGATTAAGAGGATCAGCATGAATAGAGACGAGAGGCTGTAAACATCTCTAACCTAACATCCAGGCAACACAACTTCAACTTTTCTACATAAAACACACTTGTGAGAGTTACAGCTGACAGTGATGAAAGTATTCACACCTGTTACTTCAGTAAATACCACAATGAAAACTACTTTATTACAAGTAAAACTCTAACATTTAAAATCCTAAAACCTATAAACATATGCACTGTCAGAAGTTAAAGTACTTGTTATGCAGAAAACATGTCACTATTGTTAATATTGATGCAAATGGGGAGTATTCACATTTGATAAGGCAAAATATATGAGAATTTGAAATGACAGTCCTCCTGCAGCTTTCCCCTTTCTGTCCTAAGCAGAAGGCTAAACTATTAATAACATCAACATAGCAGCCTACACAACCAAACCAACCACTACCACACATTCAGATATTACAGAAAGCTTCCAGTGGGTCTAACTAAGACTAGTCTAGGACTAAAGCCCCGTCCACACGAAGACGAGCCCAGGCCTAAACACACAAATAGTTCATCAAACCGGTGTATCGTCCACACGAAGCCGGCGTTTTGGGGTCTGAAAACGATCATTTTTGAAACCAGGTCCCAGAGTGGAAAGATTTGAAAACGTTGTTTTCGCGGCTCCATGTTTACGTTGTATCTGCATCGTTTCTGAAACGCTTGCGTTACAGCTCCACCTCTCAATAAATGCGCATGCGCCATACTCAGAATTTGACAACAACAATGGCGCCATACAGTGTTGGTGTGTCCTGCTGAAGCTAGTCACTCTATTACACTATTCGCTATTACAGCAAAATATACTTCTTCTGCATTATCACCGTGTTCACCAAAGAAATATGGAAAACACAATACGCCACATTCATGTTCTATGTTTACATCGAATACAGATTTCTGCTCATGCCTAAAGTCCCACTGCCAGTTTCCGTTACGCCGTCACAGCGCCACCAACAGGCCTGGCATGTGTCTTACATCGTTTTCAGGTGTATCAAGTGAATTCGTGTGGATGGACAGATTTACTCAAACGGCTCCGTCTTTACAAAGAACGTTTTGGAAACTGTAAGTGTTTTGGCTTCATGTGGACGGGGCCTAAGATGGCTCCTTTTCTTCAATCCTGTTTGTAAAGGATTTCAAGACACAGCTTGGGGTGAGGAGGGTGTCCGGTTTGGGAAACTTAAGTCATGTTTCTAGTTTTTGCAGATGATGTGGTTCTGTAGCCGTCATTAGACCGTGACCTTCAGCAAGCACTGGAGCGGATTGCAGCCCAAACTCAGCACCTCCTTATCTGAGGTTGTGGTTCTCTGAAGGTAGACCAGTGGATTGTGGGGGTCACTTGCTGCCCCAAGAGAATGAGTTTAAACATCTGGCAATGTCACAAGTGACAGGAAATAGATGGATTGGTGCAGTGTCAGCAGTAATTCATGCATTGTACTGGATTGTTGCGGTGAAGAGGGAGCTGAGCCAGAAGCAAAGCTCTCGATTTACTATTCCATCTACGTTCCATCCTTCACCTATGGTCATGAGCTCTGGGTAGTTATTGAATGAATGAGACTACAAGCGGCCTAAATGAGTGTCCTCCGTATGGCAGCTGGGCTCAGCCTTAAAGACAGTGTGAAGAATTGGGCATTTGGAGGGAACTCAGAGTAGAGTTGCTGCTCTTTCATGTTAAAAGGATCCAGCTGAGGTTCAAACCTTACTGCGTGTCTTTCCCCACATTTCCGGTCTTTCTCCTCCATCATCTCATCTCATCTCATGTCTATCTAATAAATGCCAAAAAAACTAAACAACAACAACAAAGAAAATTAAAATGTGCATCAAAGATATTTGAACCTCTTTCTTCCATCACTGTTTTGGGCCTAGTTGGACAAATTCTAATTAGCATTTCAACCAAGTCTTGTGTATGAGTTTGTGTTATTCTAAATTTTGACACCAGGATTTTAATTTTTACTGCAAATGTGTTGGATTGATAACAATCAGTATCAGTCCTTAAAAAAACATATCAGTCCCTAACTTTAAAACTTCTCATGTAAACACCACAGCCATTAATATAAATGATTCATTTATTATGTCCTTGTTAATGAACAACCCATTAATCGGACCATATCCGATTAATGGGTTTGATTATTTTTAGAGCTAGGGTTAGAAAAAACCTAATAAAGTCTAAACCAGTGGTTCTCAACTGGTCCAGCCTCAGGACCCTCTATGTCTCTATTAATAACGGTCGCGACCCATCTTTTGAAGTTTGCTGTTCCTGTTAACAAACTAAGGTTTATCTGGGTGTATCTCAACACATTTTGATGCAGCCTGGGAAAATTTTGGCTTATTTTATTTTGCTCATGTTGGTATATTTGGACACTTTTGCCAAGTTCTGGTCATATTCTGTCCCATTCTGACAGATTCTGAGCACATGTTGGTTTATTTTTGGCACGTTTTAGCATAAATGTCTCCACTAAGCTGGCAGAGCCACATCTAGAGGTTAATAGTGGACAACTACTGGTGTCACCACCACTAAATATCCTGCTATTGAAAGCAAACTGTGTCAGAAGAAACACGTCCTTTAAAATAAAAGACTTTACCACTACTTTTTTTTGGGGGGGGCATGCTTCTGCGACCCTCTAAAAATGGCTTCGCGACTCACTTTTGGGTCCCGACCCACTAGTTGAGAACCACTGGTCTAAACTGTCCAACTGGAGCATCTTAAATGTGAATACATTCTGGTTTCTTCCCTCATCAGTGATAGTAAACTGAATATCTTTGGGTTGTGGCTAAAGCAAAACATTTATTTAAGAGTTTGGATCATTTTTCATTCATATTTAGTCGACCAAACAACTGCTGACGTTCTAATTGATGGAAATGTTTGCATTTGGATCCAGAGTTTTTTTCTTCTCACTGTTGCCAAAAGGCTGGAATGCTTTGGATTTGTTGGGGTTCTCTCTACACTCTCTCTTGTGATATGG